>JASDQU010011447.1:73036-97697 GCA_032191745.1 Picea mariana | reverse complement strand
TTAACATCACCAAATGATTTCATGAAAATGAGAAACCAACCAAGATATTATTTGATGAAGTATTGAACACATTATTCAAAATAGTCAAACTTGCTAATGAGCAAAAGAATGAACACATAATCATAATTTAAACGAAAATAAACATTTGATAAAAATTAACGTTTTTGTTTAAATTATGATTTTTATGCTCGTTTCTAACTTTTGACATGTACTCTTGTAATGAATGTCTCAAACTATAGTGAATGTCTTAAGTTTGTCTCAAAGCAAGCCAAGGAATGGAACTATTTGAAAAGGTTGATTCTGTAGCTCATTATAATTATCAAGTTTCTAATAGGGGCCCTTTAAATTTTGTAAAAATATAAGGGGAGTTGTTGGAGCCCAACAAAACTCCACCTTTTTTACTCTTATACCAAAAGAAAATCACCTGGCTACCTTTGGCGACTATAGACCGATTGCTCTCTCCAATCTCTGCTACAAGATCATTTCAAAGATCATTGCAATCAGAATCAAACCCATCCTCTCGCGATCCTTTTCAGTTGAATAGCTAGGCTTTTTAAAGGGACGTCAAATCCTTGATGTTGTTGGCTCTGCACAAGAATGCTTACACAACATTAAGCAAAAAAACTCTCCTGCTCTTATCCTCAAGCTTTATCTAAAAAAATCATTTGACTGCATAGACTGGGACTTCCTCAAATTGATTTTAATCCAGCTTGGATTCAGCCAAAACATTTTAAAATGGATAATAAGTTGCGTCACCAGTGCAAATTTTGCAGTGCTCGTAAATGGAGAACCCTCTACTTTCTTCCACAGTGGCAGAGGTCTTCAGAAGGGTTGCCCACTATCTTCTCTCTTATTCATCCTAGTCATGGAAGGTTTAAGTCTCCTCCTCAAAAAAATCCAAGTTGAAGGTAGGATTACATGGATAACATTTTCAAGGTTAGTTAAAATCATGCACCTCCTTTTTGTCGATGATGTTCTCATAATGATCAATTCTAGCTTGCTCGAATGGAGGAAAATCTCTAGACTCTTAAAGATCTTCTGCTCTGCTTTGGGCCTACAAATTAACTAGACCAAGTCGACCTTCCATTTCCCCAACATTCATGAAAGAAACTTGGATCAATTGAAGGCCATCTTTCCACATACCTACGTCCACCTCTCCATTGGTTTCAAATACCTTGGATACTTCATTAAAGTTGATCATTACAAGGCTACAGACTGGGACTAGTTAGTTAGAAAGGTGGAAAAAAAAGTTGGTCACTAGTGCAACAGATGGCTCACCATTGGAGGCCACTACACTCTCATAAAATCAGTCCTTGAAGGTCAACCGATTTATTGGATGGCGCTTGTAGCCATTCCCTCATCTGTTCTGGATAAACTCAGAAAACTTACCTACAACTTCCTCTGGTCGGGCAAGAAAGACCTTCACAAATTACATCTCTGCAACTGGGAATCGTTGGCAAAACCGAAATTCAAAGGTGGTTGGGGAATAAGGAACATCTTCAAATTCAACCAAGCTCTGGCTGAAAATTCCCTCTGACGCGCCTTGACTTCTAGTGGCATTTGGAGTGATGTCATCAAAGACAAATGCTTACCTTATATCTCCGTCGATTTCTGGATTCGATCTGGACACCCTCACACAAGGAATGCTTCACGGACTTGGAGGAACCTCACAAATTCATCACATTGGATCACAATATAGATCTGTTGGAAGCCGGGCTCCGGCCACTCCATTGTAATTGGCATAGTTCGCATAATTGGACTCGATAATGCTTCCATCCTCTCTCCACATTTAATTTCTCATTTAAACACAAAAAATACCTGCTATCTCTTTCAAGACCGACTTTCCAGCGAATCCGGGACCCCGATAGCAGGTTGGAAATCTTGCACTGATCTTGAACTACCAATTGATTTGGCAGTGAATTGGGAAAACTATTGTATAGAGCTTACTCGCGCGGGCATCCTTCTAAATGATGCAGAGGATCAAATGATGTGGGATGGTGGAGACAACACAGGCCTTTTATCAGTGAAAAATTTATATTTTGCTATTGCGAATGCAGCCTGGCAAAACAACATCACTGGCTAGCGTAAACATATCTAGAATTGGAAAATACCACTTAAGATTAAGCTATTTACCCGGCTTACAGTCGAAAATAAAATCCCCACCCGGGATAATCTTCAAAAAAAAGGTTGGACTGGCCCAAATATATGTCATCTTTGCTTCAAGGACGAAGAGACAATGGGCCATCTCTTTACTCAGTGCCATTTCACCCTCCTTGTCTGGGACAAAATCATTCTGGACAGCCACTTAAACACTACATGGATTGGAACCTCCATCTCTACTTACTTTGATCATTGGACTTCCATTGAAAAATATTACAAACTTCTTCCACCATTGGTCAATTGGTATATTTGGTTGGCTAGAAACTTTAAATTTTTTAAAAATAAGCCACACTCTTTTAGTGTTGTTGCTTATAAATCTCTTGGCCTGTTTCAAAACTGGAAAGACATACACCCGGACGTTGTGAAAAAAAAATACATTAGTCAGGCCCCTTATCTCAAAAGATACTTTGACGGGGTGGTTCGACGGTGCAACTCAACAAAATGGAACTTTGAGTGGTGCAGGTGGACTGATAAAACTCAGTATAAAATATAATTACATATGGACTCTTTGTTGCGGCTCAGGCACCAACACAAGGGAAAAACTATTGGGTGCCTGGGCTACACTTCACTTGGCCTCCAGGCTAAACATCGAAAACCTTTATTTGATCGGAGACTCCAGAGTTATCATTGATTGGCTTAATCACCAAGGTAAGCTACAAACCATCACTCTCTTGGCCTAGAAAGATAGAATCAAATTACTAAAATGCCACTTCAAGAAACTTTCTTTCTCTCATTCCTCTCGAGAGTTCAACAGGGAAGCGGACCTGCTATCAAAGACAACTTTACAGATAAAAGCAGGTGTGCTCTATTATAACCATTGGTTGGATGGTCATGAGGGACCCATGCATGCTATCAAAAAAAATTAGAATTGGAGGCTACAGTTTTGTTGGTAGATTTCGGTATATTCTCAAAATATATACTAAATCTTTGCAGCTACAAACTCTTGTATATTCCGCATAACTCCATTTTACTCATTTCATAAGATGTGTAGTAGTTTTTCGAAATTTTTCTCATTTATAGATTTGATCTCTCGCCAACAATCTTGGCTTGTAGACCATTTGTCTGGCGAAAGATATACTTGTCAGGGATATCACTCCGCCAATATATCTTGATGTGAGAAAACATTATATTTTCAAATATAATTGAGTAATTTTTTCTGCTAGAGAAAAACTATCAATTGAATATGATTATTGCTCTCCACACTATGCCTTCGCACCCTTCCAAATGTTAAATCATAAAGATCTAACTCATAAGAAAAATTTTACTATAGTTTTTTTTTAAATGCAAAGTTGATAACAATTTTTTATTTCCTTATTTCAAAGTTAAAAAAATTGTCCCAAAATTGAATAACTACAATTATTAACTTTTAAAAATCTCAAAACAAAAAATTCCAAAACAACAAGGTCTCAATGAATCTCAAGCTTTGCAAATTTGCAAGTTTGATTTGAATGAATAGGTATGGTTACTTTTTGTTTCCCATATAGCCTATTATCCAAATATCTCAATATCATGGAATGAGCTTAATGTATTCTTACCACTAGAGGTTCTAGGTATTATCTGGACTTCCATGCACTGAAAACCAATATTTATTAGCTTATGATCTAAATATCTCAGTATCATGGGATGAGCTTGATGTATTCTTGCCATTGGAGGTTCTAGGTACTATCTAGACTTTCATGCACTGAAAATCAATATTTATGCTGTGAGTTGTTGGGAGCGATTTGACTGGTAAAGTCTATGAAGGTATACATACCCTACCCCCCTCTAGATTTGAACCTGTGATCTCTTAAGAGGAAACACATGTTCTTAACCATAAACACATGTTCTTAACATATACATAAATATTTATACAGATTAAATCTATTGGCTCAATGGCCTCCATATTAACCAACATAGATTTATCTTAACCATGTATTTATCAAGGGTCCAGAGGAATCAAATCTCTAGAGGTGCAAACCTTAAATCTTTCCTCATGTTTTGGACTCTAAAAAAAGTTTTCACCTCCAAATATTCAATCCCTCTCCACAGTTGATAGATCTCGGGTTAAGATGGATCTCTATTGGTTTAATACATAATATTGGAGTATTAAAAAATATATTAAAATATTAAAAAATATAAATATATTTTTTATAATATATTACAACCTTCTTAACCACTACATTATTTCGTGATCTGTTAATTGAAGCTAGGGAAAATAGAAATAAAACAAATTCAAACCAATATATATTTTTTAACATATTAAAATATTTTATAATATATATATATATATATATATATATATATATATATCTTATTTTAATGTGTTATGTTACATGAACATCTCTTCCATACTGAACTGCCTCTCGGCCCAATAAATTTAATTATATTGTCCAAAACATATGAATATTTTTTGTTAATAATAAATGATAAAAAAACAATTAAAAAACAAAAATATGTGTAAATTTTTTGTTATATAAAATTCTAGGTTGCACTAGTTTCCGAAACGTGGGAACGTGGATACGAGTGTCTGGAACCAGTAGAAGTTTCCCTCAAATTTACAGGAAAGAAGTTGGGAGCCACAATAATATATATTAAAAAAAATATAAAAACATATTTTAGATTACAATGTTACTTTAGATTACAACGTATAGAGATATTGATACATTTTAAATGGTTTTTCAATAAAATTGAAGGTCAATCGAACAATGTTTCTCCTATTTCAATAAAATTGAAGGTCAATTGAACAATGTTTCTCCTATTGCAACAACTACAATATTGAAATTACTAATTTAATTTGTGCTAATAATTATATGAATATATTTAACACAATACTAAAACTTTAATATCCATAAATATTCCATTAGAAAATGATAAAAAAAATTGAAAATACATATATACAATTTTAACATCTTTTTAAAATTAAACTTTACATATATAAACTTTAAATATCTTTGTAAATTTGAAGCATTATTCTTTTTTTTATTGGAAAAAACAAAATAATACTACTCTTCTAATATGAAGATACAATAAAAGTGAATGATATGGTTGGTTGATATCAACTACAGAGTGGAGCAAGCAAATGTTTGTCGTGGATAGAGTATTGCTTTATTAGACTTTCATGCTTAGTTTGGGCTTGAAGGAAAACATACATGCATTAAAAGTTTTTCATTTCCACAACGATAAAGTGAGTATTTACTAATTTTTGACATAATATTTAATTGTAGTTTATTCTTAGTTTTATAGTGATATTTTGAATAAATATAATGAAAATATTTGTAAGAAATTATGTATTCCTAAAAATGGAATAAATATATTTACATTTTAATTTAATATAATTATAATTTAAAGTTCTTCTTTTAGGAAACGGGTTCCCAAGCTCTCATTTCTTTGATGTTAAAGCTCCCAAAAAGCTCCCAAGTTCCAAAAAGAGTTCCCAACCAATTGGGAAGTTGGAAATGGCGGGAGCCGTTCCCGTGCAACTTAGATAAAATTGTATTATGACAAGTTTCAAGTGTTTTAATTTTATTTTAGACTACAAAAAACTATAAAATTAAAACATTTCTAAGAAACATGTATAAGCAACTTTGTTACTAATTTTACTTGTTATGATATTACTTTTTAAATGATTTTGTTTTAGATTATGGAAATTAGTTGGAAAATAAGTCTCGACCTTCAACTTAAAAAGACTGAAAATGAATCACAAAGAGTAAAAACAAACCACTAGAGAATAAGCTCACAACATTAGTCATCATTTTTCAAGTTGATAGTTCTTTGTTAGTGTCATATTTGATACTGACATCTCAAATCTTTTGGCGCCATCTTCTAAATGTTACTTCTCAGTAAGAATTCCATTTTACTAAAGTTGAAGTATTTCATAGTACTAATGTTTTGGTTGGCTAGGGGTTATATCTAGTGATTTCATTAGTTTAGAAGCAGTTCGATAAGCCTAGGCTATCATATATTTAAGCCTAGGCTATCATATATTTTATTTTTTCCAGGTATTGTTAATCCAGGGTAGTCTAGTCTGTATATTGTGTTTTTTTAACAATTTTTCTTGAATAGTTGATTTGATTTTATGTCTAAAAGAATTGCTTAATTTTGGATATATGGTGTGCAATTGGCTTGCTATTTCCTGTTACTCTCTTTCAAGCCCTTGTCTCCATACTTGTAAATAATCTAAGTCACCTGGTTCATGTTGGTGTCTGATTTTGGTCAAAATGAAATGTGGAAAAAATTATCTGTTACTCTCTTTCAAGCCCTTGTCTCCATACTTGTAAATAATCTAAGTCACCTGGTTCATGTTGGTGTCTGATTTTGGTCAAAATGAAATGTGGAAAAAATTATCTAATGCAAAAAAGAGTGATACAATTTGCCTTATCTTCCGTAAAGATTATTATTGAATTTTTTAAAATCAACAAATATGGATATTTGTTATAATTTAAAATTTGATAAAAACATGTCAAATTCAATTTATGTGTACATATTAGAACATTTTATATATGTAAGCATTTTTTAAGTTGAAAAAATTATTAATTCTATAAAAATACTTGGCTAGAACATTGTATGTATTTATGTATTTTTTAAGTTGAAAAAAATTATTATTATTGATTGTAAATAGTAAATTTCAACAAAGATTGGATTTATAACAAAAAAAAAAATTATTTCAAATTAAATATATTTAACATATAACTGCAGAAAATATTGAACGATGTATATTCAATAGAAGTAAATTAGTGTGCAAGTTCGTACAATTATATTGGGGAACTATGAAATATAAATCAGAAATCAAGCCTAATCTTTGTGATCTAAGCAACTATCATTTGTATGTATTAAAGGGTTAGAGGGAGATAATCATGAAACCATATGTTTAATGATCAATTTGAAATCACCCGGGACTTTGATATTCGATAATGTGCCCCTCAGGTTGAGAATTGCTCCTCCCACACCTACATCTTTGATAGTTTAACATTAATTAACAACAACTAAAATATGATAAATTTTATCCCTTAAAAGATTCAAAATAAAAAAGATATAACCAAACCACTATCATAATACTTCAACCCTATTGCCACATCACATTCCATTGACCACAATGATGTCCCACAAGCATCACACCATAGAATCATATCTTCAAATTTAATGATGTGGGTGTTGGATTTGAACTCTTTTGAAAGAGTAAAGGTACATGTCTCTACAATAGTCGTGCTATGCATTTAACTCAAAATCATAGAACATGTTTGTTATAGAGATGGTTTAAGTCATCGTTTTTATGTTGACGCTTCTCTGCATTTAAAAGATGATTATGTTTTTTACATATTCGAGAATTATTCACTGACATATTTATATTTATATCGCATGGCTATAGTTTTGAAAAGAGACTCGAGGATTCGTGAGTATTGACCCCTAATTTTATGAAAACCAAACCCCATGTAGACCAAATGGTCCACCCATTGTGGGCTAGACTGATCCAAGTAGTTATATGCAGGGCCCTCGAACTATTGTTTCTTGCTTGGGATCTCGATGATCAACTTCCAAATATTGCATACATAGTTGGAAGTAATCTTGAAACAACAATAGATAAAGAATGGGTAGAATAGTGATAGGAGTGCTTCATCCATGCCAAAAAAAAGAGCACTTGGTTGCTTGAGAAGAATGCATGAACTGAATACATTTGATGTGATTGTTGATACAACAAAGATTCATCGTATCAATTCGAACATCCAATTTGTTCAAGGACTAGCGATAAAAAAGCATGGCTTCTTCAACTTCAAATCAATGTAAAGATTGAGATTGATCAACTATTATTGTATGTTAGTAGTGTGTTGGTCTCTAAATTGCAATCATTGTCCAATCAGTGTGACTTGCAAAAATACAAATATAAGGATGCTTAAGTGATTTCAAGATCCTTTCTAAGAGATGTTACAATCGCTTAGCTTTGTTTTTATGAAATGACCAAGATGTAAGCTTCGTTATCTATATCCATGCAGGTTGTCATTCACAATCTGCGTAGGTTTTGTTACTTGCAATGATGTATAGTGTCATTCACAATTACAAATAATTGCTACTACAAAATCCTTTGAACCTTAGGTTCTTATTTGTACAAAACACTGTAACATACCCAACCTGCAGTTGAGGAACTTTACGAGCGGAAAATATATTGAAATCAAGATTTTCTACTTAATAATTTATTGTAGCTTACCAGCTACAAATCACACACCAATTTAACCATTTCTGATACCATAATTCTAAATGCATCTACGACATAAAGAAAACCATGAATGCAATTATTCAAGCAAAACATCGAACACACATCATGATCCAGATTTATGAGTGGAACAAAATGAATAATAGAATGAATACAATAACACAAAGATACAGAGACAACAACAGATATCCAGTGAACAATAACTTCTATTGAATAAATAAATAGGTTGAAACTGTAAAACTGCAGAACTGAAAACAACTTGCTCGAATGGTGGTAGCTATCTCTCATAAGAGATGTGGCTGCTATGCGCATCTATCTGAGCAAAATGATTACAATGAGGCTCCAGAGGCCTTTTTAACATTACTCATTAATGCCAAAACCCTAGACATCTGAAAACCTAACCCTAGGAGATGAAATGCCAAAAGTTATGTGGGCCCTGATGGGTAATTTGGTACCTCAACTTCCATGGGTCATAAATTTTTCATATGACCTCTGTTTTAGGCGAGTGTAACACGTTGGAAAGGTCTTTTCGAGAACTACACATTTTGTCATCAAACTCTAACTCTGTCTACTATTTGACTGTGGCAAGCCAAAAAAACACTATTTAGGGCCCAAAAACAATCATGGAAGTATAGAAAGTTGTACTAACATTAAAACTTCCAAAATAATCCAATTGGATTAGGTGGGCGGCCACCAATATCCACCTGGAAGTTGTGTAGGGCTTCAGAAGCCCCAAAAGTGTAGAACCCACAATTACAAAGAATTACAGAAGAACATGTTGAACTAAAAAGTGTCAAGATGAGCCAGTTGGAATAGGTGGGCGGCCACCAATATCCACCTGGATCAGTTCTCTTCCCTTAGGAACCAATGGTCTCCATTGCATTGAGTGCCCCCAAATCAGGTGAGGAAATTTCTACAGAATTTGGCCCCACGTGAGCCACTTGCCTTGGTGGAGGAGTCGCATTGCCTTAACAACATGATAAAGTTGGAGTTCCCTTGACCTGTNGAGCCAGTTGGAATAGGTGGGCGGCCACCAATATCCACCTGGATCAGTTCTCTTCCCTTAGGAACCAATGGTATCCATTGCATTGAGTGCCCCCAAATCAGGTGAGGAAATTTCTACAGAATTTGGCCCCACGTGAGCCACTTGCCTTGGTGGAGGAGTCGCATTGCCTTAACAACATGATAAAGTTGGAGTTCCCTTGACCTGTGTGTCCACTATCTGATTAGTGGATGCATGTTCCATAAAGTCAGGGTTGAGCTCTATTGGTGTCAACTATTCTGCGATCTCTGAGGTGTCCCATAATCGTGGAAAATATGGTCAAAGGAGATCCACGTTGAACACTGGGTGCAAGCCAAGGAAGGGGGGACTGTTGAGCCCAAAGGCATTGTCACCCACAACCTTGGTGATAATGTAAGGCCCATAGCGAAGTGGACGGAGCTTCCGATGGGGCCCTGCAAGGCGTTCTTTCTGCAAATGTAACCAAACCTTGTCTCCCACCTGAAACTTGTGCAGTACCCGATGTTGATCATGGTGTTGCTTATACTTAGGATTGGATTTCTGCAAAATCTCATGGACTTGTTGGTGGATGTGTTGAATCCGCTTAGTGAATTTAGTGGCTTTGTCAACCTCAGACTGGACATGGGAAGATTATGTATGTGTGGTTGCAAGAGGTGGTGCAACATCAATGGGCTATGCTCGATGGAGCTATGGAGAGCCTTGTTGTAGTTGTGTTGAACATAGGGAAGACTCTCATCCCATGTACGTAGATGCTTAGAGTTATACATGCATAGGATGTGCAAAATCATTCGATTGACGACCTTTGTTTGGCCATCGGTTTGAGGGTAGACGACAGTGGATTTAATGAGCTCGGTATCCAACAGTGACTAGAGACTCAACCAAAATGTGTTGTGGAACCTATTGTCCCGATTGAAGATGATGGTTTGTGGTATCCCAAAATGGACCCACACTCGTTCAAAGAAGAGCTTGGTAGTATATGTCGTTGTGATGCTCTTCTTGCATGTTGTGAGAATGGCCATCTTCGAAAATCGATCAACCACCACAACTACACAATCATTGCCTTGCTTGGTGGACGAAAGGCCAGACATGTAATCCATCGAGATGGATTCCCAAGGCCTGTTGAGAGTAGTAAGAGGGGTGTATAAGCCTCACTTCTTGATGGTTGGCTTGGCAATGGCACGAGCAGTGCAAGATTCGATATACTTATTGACGTCCTGTCGAATTTTTGGCCAATAAAAATGGTTTTGTAGAATGACCACAAATTTCTCCATGCCAAAATGTCCTACCATCCGACTGTAGTGAGCCTCCCAAATCAGCTTTGCACACTCGCTTGCAGGAACACAAAGGTGGCCCAGATGGCATAACAGTCCATCCTGAATGTGAAAATCAGTGACATTCGCACATGTACCCAGGAGTTGATAGGTGGTGGAAAAGTCTGGATCTCAGTGATAAAGTTGGGGCCACTCAGATGCCTCGTGTCCACATAAATGAAGCATGCTAGTGAGTGCAGCCACGAGAGGTTGACTGAGGCATTCAGGGACATGATTTGTGCTCCCTGTCTTATACTTGATGTTGAGATGTAAATGTTGCAGGTATGTGGATCACTTTTGATGGCGGTCGTTCTGTAACTTCCCCTTTGTCTGTATGAACTGCATAGGCTTGTGATCAATGTGGATGATCGTCTCCTTTCCCATAATGTAATGTTTACATTGACGGTAGGCTTGTACAATGGAATACATTTCCTTATCAAAGGTGGGGTATTTTCGGATGGTATCTGAGAGCATCTCACTATGGTATGCTATTGGATGATCGTGTTGAGTGAGAATTGCACCTACAACATAGTCAGATGCATCAGTCTCAATCTCAAATGGTTGTTGCAGATTGGGTAAGGAGAGTATTGGAGCTGAGCACAAGTGATGCTTCATATCATAAAATGCTTGTTGTTGTGCCATCCCCCATGCAAACTTTTCCCTGCCACCGCCCTTGGTCACTTGGCTGAGGACCCATGCAATATGGGAGAATCCCAACACGAACCGTCGATAGAAGTTGGCAAGTCCCAAGAAGCTTTGAAGCTCGGTTAGTGTGGTCGGGGGTGGCCAGTGACGAATGAATTGGATCTTAGCTGGATCGATATTTACCCCATGCTCATCAACAATGTAGCCAAAGTATTAGATCTTGTTCATGCCAAAGGAGCATTTTTCTAAGTTGGCATATAGCTTGTGCTGTCACGGAGTGCTCAAAACCTATTGAATATGTTGCATGTGATCCTCCAAGTTCTGTTGAAGATGAGGATGTCATCCAGATATACCACCACAAAATAGTTAGTGAAGGGTCTCAATACATCATCCATCAACCTCGTGAAAGTTGTTGGTGCATTTGTTAAGTCAAAGGGCATGACCAGCCATTCGGAGAGACCTTCTTTAGATTTGAAAGTTGTCTTCCATACATCAGTCGGTTCGATGGGAACCTACTGGTAGCTAGACTTTAAGCCAATCTTGTTGAAGAACTTTGCTCCCTTGAGTTGGTCAAGAAGGTCATCAATTCGGGGAATTGGGTACTGGTTCCTGACTATGATCTTGTTTAATGCTTTGTAATCAATGCAGAGCCACCAGGTCCCGTATTTCTTCTGCACCAGTACAGTCGGGCTTTCGTAAGGGGAGGAGTTAGGTTTGATGTGCCCCTTTTGAAGCATTTCTTGGATCTAATGCTTGATTAGGCAGAGGTGCATTGAGGGTTAGATTAATTGGATGCTTGACCTGGAAGTGCATCGGTACCTCGGTGGGTGAGGAGAAGATGTCTCTGTACTCTTCCACGATCTCGTCCACTTGCTTCTGTTGCAAAGAGAGGCTCTATGTAGAGGTCACGGATGTGGCAGCACCTTCTGCTTACTTTGAGCATGAATCACAAAGAATATGAACTTCCTAGTCTATGAAATGACCTTACTGCATTGCTTAGCAAAGATTAAAGAAATAGCGATAGGCGACGCTACCTATGGCATCATGTACAATTGTCTACCCAAAGTAATAATAACATTGTGGGGTCTAGACTCATACACAACATGTCGCTTCCACAAAGATGGTTGTCTTAAAATAACATCACAAAGTTCAAGGGGATCAATATCACACAATACCTCATCTTTGAAGGGCTTGATGTCGTAGGGCAGCCGACATTGTTGGCTAATGCGAAGATCTCTTCCTTGGCGAAGCCAGTCGATGGTGTAGGGATGCTTGTGCAGTGCCATTGGAAGGTATAGCCCCCTGACGACCTCTATTGAGATTAGGTTCTTCTGACTGCCGCTATCGACAATGAAATGAAGCGGAGCCCCCTTTACCCACATCTGTGAATGAAAGAGGTGTTCCCCTTCCTCTCGTTCTTCTGGTTTGCTTGGATGGACTTTGGTGGTAGCAACAGTTGCATTGGGTTCAACATCATTAATCTGCTTCCCTCATTCTCGATTTGCTTCGGAGTCTGAATCTACCTCTAACTCGAAATATTTTAGCTCGGCCACTAGTGATTTCTTGGAGCGACATTCTTCAGTGTTGTGCCAGGGGCTTTTATGGTATTCACACCACTTTCATGTGTCCTTCTTTGACTTCTCATTACCATTCTTGGGTTGCAGCTTGGATTGGTTGTCCTGAGAGTGGCGATATTTGCTTTTTCCCTTGTGTTGTGGTTTGGGGCCACCTTTTCCCTGCTTCAACTGTGAGGAGTTTGCAGATCAAAACTCTCACCTCTTCTGCTTAAATTTTTGCTCGATCTTTACAACATATCTATAAGCTGCAACTAATGATGCGATGTCCAGAAACTCCATTTATATTTGAATGTATCTATGCAGAAAATTACGGTATTTGAGCACCATATGTCGTTCAAAGTCTTTGATACCCAATTTGGTGCGCAGGGTATGGAAAATATTGGTGAAATCTGGTACTTTCCGATCCCTTTCCTGACGCAGTGTGGTCCATCTTGTGTATGAGTCCTCGTATCTTCCAACAAGGTAGTATTGTTCTTTAATGACATCCCTAAAGGAATCCCATGTAGGGGAAACCTAAAATATTGCATATTCCTCTATGGACCTTTACTTAGAGTAAGTATCCCACCAGTCCTTAACATGGGAGTGCAAAAGTAATATTTTTCCTGTCGAAAAAATTGTGGATCAAAAAATACCCTTCGAGCATATTCAACCATTTATCTACAACATCAGCATCTAGTAGTCCTTAGAATAATGGAATATCAAAATTTACTTGTACCTTGAAGGGGGTTGCATGGCCGCTTGATGAAAATGTGTTTCATGTGGGCAGTCGTCGAAGGATCTATGAAAATTTATCCATCATTTCATTCCTTTGTCGCACAAGGGCTTCCTCGAGCAACAATTTATAAGGATTTCCTTCTCCATCACCCTTATTTTCATCCCCCATGAGTTGTTTTCAGGCTTGACGCGGTCGATCTTGCAAAGGCTTGACTGGTTCGAGTCCCAACTTCTTGTACCCAGATCTTGTCGGGGACATGCACGAAGAAAAATAAATGAAGAGCAAACCGCTCTAATACCATTGATCCGGATATATGAGTAGAACAAAATGAATAACAGATTGAATACAATAACATAGGGATACAAATACAACAACATATATCTAGTGAACAATAACTTCTATTGAATAAATAAAATAGGTTGAAACTGTAAAACTGCAGAATTGAAAACAACTTGCTCGAATGGTGGTAGTTATCTCTGAGAAGAGATGTGGTTGCTATGCACATCCGTTTGAGCATAATGATTACAATGAGGCAAAAGATGCCTTTTTAACATTACTCATGAATTCCAAAACCCTAGACATCCAAAAACCTAACCCTAGCAGATGAAACACCAAAAGTTATGTGGACCTCGATAGGTAAGTTGGTACCTCAACTTCCCGGTGTCGTAACTTTTGCATACGACCTTTGTTTTAGGTGCGTGATAGCTCGTTGGAAAGGTCTTTTTGAGAACTACACATTAGGTAGTCAAACTTTGACTTCATCTACAATTTGACTATGGCAATCCAAAAAGACATTATATAGGGCCCTAAAACAACCCTGGAAGTACAAAAAGACGTACTGACATGAAAATTTCCAAAATAAGCCAGTTGGATTAGGTGGGTGGCTGCCAATATCCACCTAGAAGTTGTGTAGGGATTCAGACAACCCTAGAAGTGTAGAACCTACAATTACAAAGAATTACAGAAGAACGTGTTGAACTAAAAATTGTCAGGATGAGCCAGTTGGAATAGGTGGGTGGCCACCAATACCCATCTAGATCACATCATTCATATTAACCATTTGCACCGTGGAAAATCATCATAAAAACAACGGAAAACTTATATGTGTATATAGTTAACCAACCGGTTTGCATATGAAGGATGAACCTCCTATCGATAGGCGTTGCTACTCATTTTATCTCAACAACAGGCCACCCCAAAGCTGAGGCTATGAGTCCACAAGGAGATCTAACCCTATCGCTATCCATTATCCACACACAAGAACCTTAAACTCGGGTTCTACTCCTACAACATTTCCAATCTACCAACTCTCTCTTCCCCACAACCTGCACTACCCAAGGAATGTACCCCCTTCACTGCTCATAGTCCCTCGGGCTATACCATTCATTTATCAAAGCCTCTATTGCACTAAGTTGGCTAGGAATCTCTTAGTTTGGGACTTTAGATACTCTCAACACTTCAGAAGTTCTCACAACAAACTTCACAAGACTCTTGAGTCATTTTTGTTACCCCTTAGGCTAGGGGTAACTAAGGAGCTGATGTATCGAGAACTGCAAGTTGAAGACATGGATTGGTAAGAGGAAAATGACCAACTAAGCCCACATTAAGTAGACAGAGCCCTTCCTCTCCACCACACATCACCTTTCATTGACAACATCATAGCAACGTCCACCACACCAGCCTGGCCCGGAAAGGACAACATGTCTTGCTTCATGAGGTAACAATTTCGGTCTCATGGTAAGTGTCATTTTAATAATTGAAGCATTTGAACATGTAGCAAAGAGTTATTTCTTGATTATGAAATTGTTTGCTTGGAAATTATACCTTTTGCCTCATTTCACTTTGGTGGTTGACATGGTTTCCTAGTAAGTGGGACACCCTTAGGAAAAGGGTTGCTACTGGGGGGTCTCCTTAAAGGGTCATTCTATCATTCCCACTAATACTTTCCACTTTCCACACTTCATCCACTTTGCTTCCTCATCTTTTGTGTATTTGGGTTCATTGACCCCAAAAAGGGCTTGTACCTCATTTCATGGGAAGAAGGGGTTGAAGGCCCAGAGGTGTTGTAGTTGGAAAAAGTTAAAATCCATAAATTATCCTTCTAGTTGCTCACCCTAAGGTCCCGAGAGCAATGAAATGTTTATCCATAAAAATCAAGGGTCTTTAAACAAATAAATAATTAATAAATGTCTTGCTTGATGGGGGAATGCATTTGCAGTGTATTTCAATTTCCAGTGCATATGGCACTTAATGTATTCTAACTTCAAGTTGCATTGTGATGCTCCTTTTCTTTCCTTGCACACAGCACTCAATGTTCAAACCATAATAAATGAAATGGCAATAAAGGGCTTGGGAAAATGTTGCATTTTAAATGAAGGATGCAACACACCCTTCATAAAGGCACCCATAAATGAGACAATTTGAGCCCTGGATATGTCAAGAACCCCATGCCCAAAAGTCTTACTCCCCATCCACCTCATATTCACTACATGGCCTAGAGAGGGTCTTCTTGGGAAACATTCTTTGACTTGGGGATTGGTCTACCCAATAGGGCACCACGACAACCCTCCCATACTTAAATTTGTCAAATTTTATAAGGTCTTTGAGCATTTGTTTAGTTTGAAAAGGGGGGATTTAATGCACATGTTTGGGTGGTTCTTTTATTAGATGTGGCTTACTTGACATGTTATATGTGACTTGTGGACCCTTGGAGGGCATACTTACAGTTTGTCTTTGCAAGAACTTGCTCGGTGAAAGTTATACATGGAGTAATTATGCCATTTTGACCATCATGGGGGGTTGAAAACCCCTAGGATGGACATCATACCCCACAGACTCGGTAGAGCACCCTAGAGCCTTTGTGTGCAAAGGATAGAGGATGTTGCCTTTGGAGGCACTTTGACATCATTTCAGGACAACATCATAGGCCTTTGCACCTGGACGTTGGCCTTTGGAGGCCCAGGACTACACTTTCTAATCCCTTGACATCATTTGGAGGCTAGGGTTTGGTGGGCTTGATGGTTCCAGATGTGATGTGATGTGGTTTGAAGTAAGGAGATGCATGACATGACAATCTAACACATGAGAGCTTGGCACATGACCTTTGGAGGCCCGACAATCTTCATTTTGAGGCTCAATGTCTCACTTTTAGGCCTCATGTCACCCTTCTACGGCATGATGTCCCATTTTTAGGGTTTATGTTATGTAATTTTTATATTTGCAATTTGTAGGAGCAAATAAAGGGGGTCGACCCTCTTTTGATTTGTTGTTGACAATTTTATGTGGAAAATTTGGTTTAGATGGCGTCATATGAATAGAGAACCATCTCTTTTCATTTTCATAACTCATCACTTGAGAATTACATATTCTTATACTGAAATTTTGTCCTCTTTGGGCAATTCACTATCTATATTTATCTTGTGCAATGGATGAAATACTTGTTATTTGGAGCATTAAAGGCTAGCAAATTCTCTTAGTGGTGTGTCTTTGGCATTTTTTAGATGATATCTTGGTAGTAAGGGTATGTTGCATCCTATCTCTTATATTGGTGAGTAATTTTTTTCTACAATTTACTACCATTTTACTTGTTCAACTCAAGAAATATATCTAAATCCCTAGGATGAGTAAAAGGGCTTGCACCCTCCATCAAGGTTTAATTTTCTTTGTCATTGAAAGGCTAAAAATCTTGCCTCAAGGAGTAAGAATGTTTACACCCTTGTTGCAATGCTCGGATAGGGTTTGTTTTCTCTAGAAAGTAAGAGGGTTTACACCCCTAGAGAAATCATTAAACCCTAGTTTACATTGGATTGTAAGCTAGACAATTTGGAAGGACTGTTGTTGAGTCTTATAAGGGTTTAATTCTCAACAAATATCTCTTCTTGCTCTTTGTATAACTTGACTTCTAAGGAGGACACTCAATTCACCCACTAATAAGGCAATAGTCTATTGCATTGGAGATTGTTAATTATTGCATTGGTAAATGTTGAATTTGAGAGATGGAATTGTTTAAGTTTGGATCTAAATTTTACATGCTTTAAGCCCTCTTATGCTCTAAGGGAATCTTAATTGGCCAAGTGATTGTGTTTTTGTAATAAACATTAACCTACATCCATTAGGGATACAAAAAACTCACTCTCTCATACTCTTTTTCCACTTTTCTACCACTGAAATTTACTTGTCAGTTGTGATGATTGTTCTACTAATAATAAGCTATTGATTGGGTAGTTTACTTGCTAATTTCAATGGATAGAACTTTTTGCTAAAACAAAAATTTTCTACAACCATTGGGATGTCATAAATACTTTTTGATAACACTCATTAACAACCCTCACTTGTCATCAAAGTCTTGGTCTAAACATTGGAACATTGTGTACTTGTTGCAAGCTTTATTTTTCAATATCATATACTTGATTTTGATGGTTTAATTTGCAGCTATTGTAACTTCTTCACTATTAATATATATTTCCTTACTGCTGCAATTTTTGGACAACAAGGTTTCATGTTGATTCCCCACTTTTCTTTAGTCTTACATTATCATATTCGGTCTTGTTTTGGTTTGCCTAACACTGTTTTGCAAGTACATGACCTTAACAACCATTTACCAACTCCAAAGACTCTCTCCCCAAGCCTCAAGTTCATATTAGACATTTACCTATAGGGGTGTTCTTCTATCTCCTCGCTTCTCCCCTTGTAATCCCCCTTGGGTCACCCGAGAAGCCTCCCTTGTATTGGACTTGTCCTTCACTAAAACGAGGGGGAAATCTATTGAGGTGACAACGATAGGTGTTCCTAGTTGTGTCACACACTTGTAGTTTGGGTTGGGATTTTCCCAAAATACAAGCTGTGCAATAATAATTTCCTTAACAAGAAAACACACTACAAGTTTACAACCCATTTTGCAGGCACACAAGACTTTTTTCTAGCATCACCAAATCCGAATAATGGTTGCCTTCAAGCACATCATAGTTAGTGCTCTTCCCAACACTCAGCTCTTCTCTTGTTGCAAAAAATCTGCAAGTAAAAAGTGTCCCCCTTCTGCATACGCATTTCCCTTCTTCTCTCTTGCTTCCTTGACTCTCACCATTCCCAAAGATGATCGTACTTCAACCCATGCTCCCCAATAATGATGGGATATGACTCCTCACACCCACCCTCTTACATGAGTTTAATGATTGGCTTTGGAAACACTCAATAACAAATAGAAGGTGATACACAATGATAAATAATTTTAGGAATGTGGGTTGGATTAATACCCATGAATATTCCCCCCTTGGATCCCTCTCTTGTGGAATGATAGCCCCCCATCATTTTCGTCCCTCTCGTATCACAACCAGTGATTATTGCTTTTGTTAATTATTTCAATGTTTATAATATACAATTTGGCCTTCGACCACATTAAATAAATACAGGCTCTTCACCCCGACACAACGTCTCACTAGCCTAATTCACATTTATACAATTACATTATAAATTTGTGGGGAATAAAATTGGGGATGTTACAAACATAGGTTTCTCTATGGTTGGAACAGATACCCTAAGAACTAAAAATAGACTTTGAAAAATAACTTTCTTCTAGCACATGTTGTCTTTTAACAAAGAATTTGTGACAATTTCTCATTAGTTGCATGATGAAAAACATATCTAGTCAATGCCCTTTTTCTCATCAACAATCCATTTGCATTGTCGTGTATGAATGTATTTGCACATGTTGAAGCTCCAAGATATTTCCCCATTCAAATGGTTTTCCCCTCAAGCTCACTCTGATTTGTTATTTGTAAAATGATAAATCAAGGTAGCTAGAGAACAAGCAATGTCGCCAATCACCCCATTCGTTATCATTTTATTATTGATAAATAAAGGAAGTATTTGAGATCTGCATTTGAAAATTGTAGTCCATTTCTTCATGATATACATACACATAAAGAAAAGGAAATAAATAATTTTCAAAACTCTAAATCCATCCTAATGAAAAATAAATTATAAATCAATTTGAAGTAGGAAGAGAAGCAACTCAATGAAAATTAAATTAGATACATTTTGAAACAAGTAAGAGAAATAAAATAAAAAAATAAGATGTTGTTGTTGCTTAAACATAAATATTTTTCAAAAATATGTTAAAAATGGAGAATATTTAAAAGGAAAATTAAGTGCAAAAGAAAATTATATAAAATAAAAGTGCCTTTTTGAAACAAAAACTTAACTCCAAGTTTGTTTTGTCACTTTTTATAACTCTTAATATTGAATGTTCCATATGTGTGATGTATTTAATTGAACAATTTAAAAGGGGGGAGGGTGCAACACTAGGACTTCCCGAGAGGTCACCCATCCCAGTACTACTCTATCCCAAGCACACTTAACTGCGGAGTTCTGATGGGATCCGGTGCATTAACATTGGTATTGAATGCTATGCCCGTTAGTATGTGTTTTTTTAAATATCTTCATCCAGTTGTAGGAAGTCGGAGAGGAGCAACGTATGGAGTCGGAAGCTAGAATACTAAACTTAGTATAGGATGGAACCTTTCAGATTAGGTTTTAATGGAGGATTACCAAACAAAGGAACTAGAAGGATGATTTATTTGGCGGGATACTAATTTTAGTAGTGGTTTAAAAAAAAATTGGAAGGATAGTTGTCGATTTTGCTATTTTTATATCTGATCTTCTGGACTTATGGCGATGGCTTGCTGTCCAGTTTTTAGAGGAGACCCCTAGATAATTAGAACTTGGGTTTTTATGGTCAGTTATTTGGTTTTATCACGTTTTATGAGATGGAGTCCTCGGTGGTAGGGCCTTCATAACTACTAGTTATTGTTTACTGTGCTAACATCCTTTCGATTGGTTGACAAGACTCCTTGGATGGCATATGAAGTCAGCGACTACATGGGTGTTGTAGATGAGGAGACTTGGGGACGTGAAGGTCTCTTTCGTTCTGCAAATGAATTAAATTGCTATACAGGTATTGGCGGTAAAATGAACTACAACTACTCCTCATTAAAGTCTCCACCAACACATTTAATCAGCTCACATAAGGTGGCAAAGTTGGTAACTTCATGAACTGAGGAGGTTGCTTCAATTTTACCTGCTTTTGAACTAAATAGTGAGTTACCAGAGAGGTTGGTGAATTCCTTGAGGGATGGTGAGACTGGTTTATTGAACCATGTAGCTCTAGGTCTGGGTAATATTCTACCTGCGCGGTGTATTAGGGGTGAGTATGTTCATGAAAGTGAGAAGGTGGGGCTTCACAAGCAGACGGTGCTACATAGAGAGGCTATTGGAATAAGTTCAGACTGCGCACGGAGGGACGCTCTGCGCGTGAAGGAGACGTGACACAAAAAAGTGACACAAGTTTGGAAACCCAATAAGGTTAGGCATCATCTGGTCATAGGTATGGATATGGGATTGGAGGGAACTTGTAAACTATCCCTATGCGCATTGGTTGGGAGGTTTGCATACAAGTCTAAGAGTAGTATTCCTTTCTCTAAGTGGATGAATCGGACCTGGACACCCATTATTGGGTATGAACCAGAATATTTAACTCTATCATACGAATGGTTTGGTCTAGTATTTAAAATACCCGAAGACGTTGAGATTATATTAAATGGTTTTTGGGATTTTGAGGGAGGCAGCGTCATGATTAAGAGGTGGCGAATGAGGTTTGACCCAACTACTAAAAAAAATTTCAGCCTTCGTCATGTGTGGTTTCTACTTCCAGGGTTTCCCCTCAACTTATGGAACAAGAAGGCCCTAATGGCCATTGGAAATTTGCTCAGTTGCTTTCTTAAGGTTGTCAAAAAGGGTTTACAAGCACAAGATAAATGTATGGCATGTGTATTAGTCGAGATAGACTTACACGCTGCTCTCATGGAATCTTTGGAGTTGGAATGGCATGGTCAGGTGATGGTTCAAAGACTTGACTATCAAGGATTTCCATTTCGTTGTAATTCTTGTAGGCGGACAAGACATCTGCGCAATCACTGTCCCTTTTCGACTAGAGGTGGAATATCGGAGGATTCTATGGAATCACCTACCAAATATCAGTACATGAGTGAAGGGGGTGCTAAAGAAGTGGGGGATTTTACCTCGAGGGATGTTGAAGACATAATAGAACTCCTCTCGGGCACATTTATCGGTAAGTTAAGATTCTACTGCCCTTCTTTGTATTTTAAGTTATCGTCATGGGAACGCGACTTCCTGGAGAAGTCTATTTCTAATACTAATTTACCAGACACTGAGAATGGTGGTATTTCAATGGTTTCATCTCATAGTGGAGAGTCCAGCTTTGATGTTGTTGGGAACCCTATGGCCTTGCCTCATACTTTACATTTTAATATTGTTCCCGAAGCCATTACTTTACAGCCAAGGGGGGATTGTGATGCTCCTACCTATCAGGTGCCAATTATAACAGAGATGGAACATTGTTTAGATTGTGATGCTTCTACCTCTCAGGTACCTATTGTAACGGAGATGGAACAATGTTTAGATATAGTTACTAACATCACGAACCCGAATCTGAGTGATTTAGCTAGCCCTATACCTTTACCAACCTATTGGGGTATGGAAGCCTATCATGGAAACTTAGATAGTGTTCTGGGCGTTAATGTGACTGGACAAAGAGATGACAAAGGGAAGACACTGGCTTGGTATCGGAGTTTAGGATTGGAGGTTTCTCCTATTAAAACTCACAGTGCACGTAAAAGATTAGGGTCAGCATCTATTGTTGGTCCTCAGACTCCGGTTTCCACACTTGATATGGGGGCGCTTAGAGGCATGAAAGCCCTCGCAAGGGAAAAATCATGATCCTCTTAACCCTAAACTTAAGAGGGGTAGGTGGCACCCTAAAACTTCCAACCTTGCGTAAACTTCTTTCAAATACTAAACCAGATATTATTTTTTTCCAAGAGACTTTAGCCCCGGAGGTAAAGGCTAGGAAGTTTATGTATTCTATTTGCCCTAGTTGGATGATTAGTGTTGTTAGCTCTGTTGGGAAGTTGGGGGGACTTCTGGTGGCTTGGAACCCTAATATTTTTGAACCGCAATCTTTTCTAAGTGCTAGTGGAATTTTGTTGACAGGTATCCACATTCCTGATCAAAAAAGGATCAGTTTCATAAATGCATATGGGCCATGCTCGGGTCGGAGACAATTCTGGGAACAATTGGAAGCTAAAGGTTTATTAGCATAGGAGAATCTCATCCTTGCGAGGGATTTGAATTTTTACTACTAGCTTCGATGAAGTGTGGGGTGAGGTGGCCTTATCCGATCCTTTGGCAGACTTTTTTAAAAATATTTTTACTTCTAACCATTTAGTGGATGTGATGCCTGCAGTGCTATTGCCCACTTGGCGTAATGGTAGGAGAGGGATGGAAGAGATACAAAAAAGACTAGACAGAGCATATGTTTTATAAACACTCATAAGTGATGCTACTAGGTATAGATCGTGGGTGGGGTTCCCATTTGTTTCCGATCATGCACCGGTGATACTTCAGTTAGATTATGGTTACAAGTCGGTTGCATATCCCTTTAAATTCAACCCTAATTTTTTATAAGAAGAGTCTTTTTGTGATCTAGTTCGGTCAATTTGGAGTAACCATCAGGAAGATCAGGTAAAGATGTGGATGGTTGAAAAAAAGAAGAAGGAACTTCTAGCCATTAAAAGTTTATAAATGGAGATAGCACATCTTACTAAGCAATTTCTGGAGAATGATCATTGTCATGAAATTGGAGCACGGTTAAAATCTCTTGAAAATGATAGAAATAAATTTCTCCTAGCCGAGGATGAGCATTGGAGTTTGAAGATCAAGGCAACATGGATCAAAAGTGGGGACATAAATACTAAATATTTTCATCATTTTGCCAGCTACATGTGGAACAAAAAACATATATGGGAGGTCAAACATGATTCGGGTCAGGTTCATTATGGACGGGATGCTATTAAATTGGAAGCACAGAGATATTTCAGTTCCTTCTATAGAGAATCAAGCATCAATACGATTGAGGAGTAGGTGGAAATGGTGGGATTATTTCCACGGATAGTAAATGAGGAGGAAGTTATGCTATTAGAAAAATAGGTTTCAAAGGAGGAAGTCTCGGAGGTATTAAAAGGTTTCACCAAAGACAAAAGTCCTGGCCCAGACAGATGGACTATGGAATTCTATCTGCATTTTTATGATTTGGTTGCGAACGATTTGTTGGATGTTGTTGAGGAATCCCGCTTGACTGGAGAAGTGAGAAGAGCTCTTAATTTGACTTTTATTGCACTTATCCCGAAAGTTAATGGCCCTTCCACCTTTGAGGATTTTCACCCGATTGCTCTATACAATCTTTAAGATTTTTTCTAAAATTATAGCTTAACGTATCATACCGATCCTGTCCCATGCTCTGTCTGAGGAACAATTTAGGTTCTTAAAAGGAAGGCAAATTATAGATGCAATAGGGACAGCGCAGGAATGCCTTCACAGTATAAAAGACAAAAATCTCCAAGCATTAATTCTCAAGATAGATTTAAAGAAAGCCTATGATTGTGTAAGTTGTGATTTTCTCAAGTTGGTCTTACTTCAATGTGGTTTCGATCTGCAAACGACTAAGTGGATTATGGGTTGCATCACATCAGCAACCTATGCAATTTTAATAAATGGGGAGCCTTCCGATTTTTTCAATAGTGGAAGAGGGCTTCAGCAGGGGCGCCCATTGTCGCCCTTACTTTTAATAATAATAATGGAAGGAGGCATGAGTCTGGCATTAAAAAAAAGTCAGGAGGAAGGCTTATTGACGGGAATTAAAGTATTGAGGCTAATCAAGGTCCTACATCTCATGTTTGTCGATGATATTCTTATTAAGACTAAAGCATCTATGGCGGAGTGGCGGGAAATTAAAAGAGTGCTGGGAAGATTTTGTAATGCATTCGGTCTTAAGATCAATGATAAGAAAAATAATTTCCTACAGTATGGTTTGCAACAAAATGTTCTAGAGAATTTTAAGGCTATTTTTCATTATAATTTCCTTGATCTTTCTGTTGGTTTCAGGTATCTTGGCTACTATTTGAAGATTGACAGGTA
>JASDQU010011447.1:61636-72986 GCA_032191745.1 Picea mariana | reverse complement strand
AATAATAATAATGGAAGGAGGCATGAGTCTGGCATTAAAAAAAAGTCAGGAGGAAGGCTTATTGACGGGAATTAAAGTATTGAGGCTAATCAAGGTCCTACATCTCATGTTTGTCGATGATATTCTTATTAAGACTAAAGCATCTATGGCGGAGTGGCGGGAAATTAAAAGAGTGTTGGGAAGATTTTGTAATGCATTCGGTCTTAAGATCAATGATAAGAAAAATAATTTCCTACAGTATGGTTTGCAACAAAATGTTCTAGAGAATTTTAAGGCTATTTTTCATTATAATTTCCTTGATCTTTCTGTTGGTTTCAGGTATCTTGGCTACTATTTGAAGATTGACAGGTACGGGTCAGATGACAGGCAGTGGCTTTTTGACAAGTATAAATGTCGGATAAGCCATTGGTGCAATAGATGGCTTACTATTGGGGGTAGATTAATCCTAATTAAGGCAGTTCTTGAAATCCAACCAGTCTATTGGCTGGCTTTGACAAACTTGCCTTCCCAAATCCTTCAAAGAATTCGACAGCTAATCTTAAGTTTCCTTTGGTCTGGGTGCAACAAGAAGAAGAAGATACACTTGTGTGCTTGGCAACTTATTGCTTGCCCAAAACAACATGGGGGTTGGGGCTTGAGAAATCTAGGTTGTTTTAGTAGAGCAATGGCAACAAACACTTTGTGGAGAGCACTCATGCGGGAGGGATTAAGGCACTGAATCTTAAAGGACAAATACTTCCCCTTTGTTTATGTTGCACGTTGGTTGCACGCGGTAAATGTTATGGATGCAAAAGGATCCAAAACCTGGAAATACATACTGAAATCATTACATATCCTACTTTATTGGTTGGCTTGGCGATCGGGGATAGGACACTCTATTTTTTTGGGTAGAGATCACATCCTGGGAATGGGGGAAGGGGCGATTTTGTCTGAAGAGTTGATCTCTGATATCAACTGGAAAGGTGTGCATTATCTATATCAAGCACAATGCGAACTTTGTGTGGGGATGATTGGCTCAAATTGGATATCTAGCGATGATCTGGAATTAGAGGGTTGTCTTGCTTTGGAATGGAAGCTATTTCATAGAGCTCTCATTAACGTTGGTGTACTATTGCTTGAGAAGCCAGATGAGCTAATTTGGTTAGGGGGGGATGCGTCGGGTCAAATCACTGTTAAAAACACATTTGTGGCCACGGAGAAAAAGAGATGGAACTTTGTGATAGGTGGTTGGAGGAAAGAGTTATGGTCCTAGGCTTGTCCATTGAAAATAAAACTTTTTACTTGGTTAATAGCTAAGAATAAAATCCTCACCTAGGATATTCTTCAGCACATAGGATTCTTAGGTCTGGGCATGTGTCAGTTATGCAAACAAAGTTTGGAGACAACATATCAATTGTTTGTGGGATGTGCTTTCATCACAGCGGTCTGGAACAAGATTACATTATCCTTAAATCGTATAGCAAGGTGGACGAGAGATACCCTATCGGGTTGTTTCAAATCTCGAAAAGCTCAAAACACATCGTATCCATGCTTATTGGTTGTCATATATTGGTACATTTGGAAGGAAAGGAACCTGGCCATATTGTAAGATGGTATCCCCAGTTCTCAAAAGGTGGTATTTATTTTGATTTCAGATATGAGGGTTTGCAATTCCAAAACAAAAGCTTCATGTTGCGGTGTCATTCCTACAAATCTAGAAGGAGGTGGGGTGATCGGTTAGTTCGATGGATCAACTCAGTCATTGGGAAACAATTACGGAGCTGGTGGCAGAATAAGGATCAGTGAGCACAGAAGTTATAAATGGTTTTTCAACTGTGGGGTGGGAACAAATACTAAATCCGAGCTCTTGGGAGCATGGGCACTCTTCACTCTGATATCTTGTCTTTCGATTCTGAAGATACATGTTCAGGGCAATTCAAAAATAATCATTGAATGGTTGAAGGGGAAGGGACAACTACAGGCGGTTGCCTTGGAATGATGGAAGGACCGTCTCATGGAGATCATCAAGCATTTTCAGAAAATCTCTTTTGCACATGTCTACAGGGATAATGACAAAGTTGCAGACAACTTGTCCAAACATGCGCTCTTACAAGCACCAGGGAGAATAGTCTATTATCAGTGTTGTAACATCCCTGGCCACCCATGTCGGGCCACGCTACGCCACAGAACTCTTTCTTTTCTCTCTGCAGAACATACTGTAACATACCCAGCATCTAACTGAGCTATGCCACATAAATTTTTCTAACTGCATGAAATTAAAACATATGCGCACAGAACACTTGCAGAAGCTTTACATGTAAAATGTAAACAGACAAATACATTCTGTAAATGCATGACTTCACACTGAAATAACAGTAAACATATACATGTAGCATATACAGGAAACACACATAAAATTAAACATATTTATAACTGCACATATGATAACCCATAAAATAAGCACGTAAATAACAATGCAACATGTAGATTTATCACACAATTGGCACTTATCTTTGTGAGAATATCACCAACTGCATGAAAACCTTCCACGAACCTCCCAGCCTTAGACCACACTGTTCATCACTCTCAACAGTGAGTCACCCCCGAGTTGGGACTAAACTCCACCCAGGTAAAGGGATTCCTAACCAGGCTAAAGGCTCATGGACAACAAGAAAGACTATGTCTCAAGTGCCAACTCAAGTAACAGCCTACAGTCCCTCATTCCCCACATGTCTGTCCCACCCAGAAAGTGTGCCTCTTCTCTGCTCAACAGTCCTTCGGTTGCCCCACTTCCTTTTCGGGCTTCAGCAACAGGCCAGACAGGAAGTCTCAAAGCACTGTAGCTGGAGTTCAGCACCTTCAGGAAATCAATCCCCAACAATTCTCTCACCCAGAGAATTGCTCATAGGCCTGACAACCCGCCTCTTCAATGCAGCTCCCACGCTAACCAGCTACATGAGCACAAAGATGGTTATGGATCCGGGTTCAGGTACAGTTATGAAAATATGAAGGATAGCTCAATGGGTGTGAATACTCATGGATGATTAATTGGTTGGTTGAACGATGGAAAAGATGATAGGAATGAACTAAGTCCCAACAATATGTATGCATGTCCCCAACTTGACACTTGTCATGTTGGAAGCTACTTTGGCCCACTTGTACCCAACTTTAGAACTTTGGATAAATAATTATCCATATTTTATTATTAAAGAAATATTAATATAATATTCATTTTTGGTTTAAGCTCCCTAGCTTAGACCCTTTCCTTAACTTAGCCCCTCCCTTTCCCTAACCATTGGAGTTTAGTCCCCCATCTCTTTTTATCATGGTCGGTCTGCGTGCAATGATGTATTTTATATTAAATATGAGACATATACAAAAATAGGCGCACTGGCCTTTAACATCTAGGCTCTCCGGCCTAATCAAAACATAAGCATCCTAGCTTATAATAACTGGCTCACCAGCCTATAAAACATAACATATACACAAGGCTCGTTGGCCTCACAATCGCATGCACTTAAGATGTTGCGTGCGATATCCTGGAATGTGCACACTTCATCATTGCACTGCACAGTACATGCGCGCACTATGACATGGAATGTGTATACAAAATGATATCAAAACAACTCACCAGCTTAAGTACATTTTCATCTATATTACAATTGGGCGCGGCCTAGGGATATTACAAGTGTGACGAGGAACATGAGGGTCCTCATCAATTTTTAGATCTTTATTAAACTATATGCTCCTGGTTTTTCATGTTTTTTTGTGGAAGTTTGTAGGACTCTAGCCTCTCCATGGTTAGATCTGTCTGGTATTTCTTTTTTGTCCTTTTGTTGATGGGGGAAGTTAGATAAAGTTTATGATATGTATCTTGTTCCTCACTATATTATTGCTGACTGTGATGGTTATAATAGTGAGGAAGTCTCTGTCCATATTATATTTTGGAACATTTCTGTAAAGGAATAGTTTATATTTGTATAAATATAAAGCATAATTTTCTGTGGAAAAAATTAATTGAACAATTTTAGCCAAATACAATCATATGGTTCCACGGATCCCATTTGTATGTTAAAAGCAACAAATACCAATATTTAATTTTAAATCTGATAAAAAAAAATACAAAATTCAATTTCATATTGCATGTTAAAACATTCTATATACATGTAAGCATTTTTAAGTTGAAAAAATTATGAACTCTATTAAAAAAAATACTTGGTTAGAACATTATAAGTATGTATCTCTTTTGAAGGTAAAAAAAAAGTGATTTTTATTGATTGTAAATAGTAAATATATAATAATAAATTTCAACAAAGATTGGATCTACGTCAAAAACTGTTATTTCAAATTAAATGTGTTTAATATATAACCGCAGAAAATATTAAACGATGTATATTCAATAGAAGTAAAGTTGAAGTGCGCAAGTCATATCACTATATCGGGGAACTACGAAATATAAATCAAAAGTCAAACCTAACCTTTACGATCTAACCAACTATCGTGTGTGTATATATTAAATGGTTAGATTGCTATCCATTAAACCAAAGTCCTGTGAGCCAGCTCAGATGGTAAAAGACAAGCGTACCTTTCTCCAGATGGGAGGAGGTCTTGTGATCAAACTTTGCTGAGTTTCGGGGATGAATTGTAATGCTGCTATGTAAACACTTTATATATTGTTGAATATAAAAGAGAAACTTTCCCGTGGAAAAAAAAAACCAAAAACATAACACTTAGGGTTAGTGTGGAAGTTGGCTTTTTTTTTTTTAATTATTATCCTTTCCTTGACAATCAGAACTACAAACTTTAGTATGTATAATTATTTCTTTGAGTGGGATAAAATCCATTGAGTTGGTAATTTGGATGGCCACCTTGCATAAGACTTTTGCTAATGCATGTAGTAAAATCACATGATCTCATCTTGTTCCACTAATCATGACAAATTAAGACAATTGAAAGCATTACAATGGTTTATACGAGGCTTATATCTATCGTCCATTTGTTCATATGATATGCTAAGACACTTTCTTGTCATCCAACCATCTATTTGTACCTAAGATATATGCGTTTATAAGACACTTGCTTGCCACCCAATTAATTTCATATTTCGACATTTTCCTCCAGTGAAATTGTTGTATACATGTTGAGGGCACGTATTCTGAAGTGTGATTGGTGGTTTGGCCGAGAAGGAGCTATTTGTTTGGTTTACTATCAGAGTAAGGTGATTAAGTGGTAGGTTAATTAAAATGATTTGAAGCCCTTTCGAAGGCTTTACTAGTATGGGTTCAAGAAACTCAAGGTTTCAAGATGGAACGATTGGTAGTTTTACTGGTACTCGAAATATGTTTAGATTTTTTGGTGAGGGAATGTCTACAATTTCTCGTAAGGTGGCCCCTTGTCAGTTGGTATTAGGGGTAGATAAAAGTTAGTAAGGGGTAGGTATAGAGATGAACAAAGCCAATACAAACTCTTGAATTGAAATCCCAACGTCATGGGCATGTACAAGGTCGAATTTTGTCGCAACGAGCCCCATTGTTTCTTCAATCATGTCAAGATAAACAATTCTCCTCCTTCTGTGGCCTAAGTGCTCAAATTCTACTGTCAAGTTGTATTTTGGCCCATTGGGCCACACCCTCAAAATGCATCACCTACACAACAATATGCATTAGTCTAGCCATTTTATACACAAACGAAGCTTGTTCTCAATGCTTTGTGCCCAAAAATATTGGTTACATCGCGACAACCTATCATCATTAACGGTCATCCACATATTCCACAATTTCACCCTAGTATGCAAAGTGAAAATGAGATTGTGTAGGTATAATTTAACTATTGCCCTTGGAAATATTTTGGTTTTATGTAATTGCTTTAATATAATATCCAAATTGATTTAAACAGTGGTTGATATCGTATATAACCAGTAAATATCCATCTAAACCCTAGTTATATATCGTTTGATATTGTTAAGTTAATGTTGAGGTCAAATATATAGAGTGAACTGCATCCTAAACCTTTAAAGATGCATGTCAAACCTTCTTTTAAATGGGTATAATGCCATAAAAGAGAATTGATATATTTGGCAACAAGTTTTTTTTTGGAGGGGTGTATTAAAATGTGTTCTGAAAKTGGTCATCTAGAACTTAAGGATTGGTTGTATTGCATTATATTACTCTTTATATTACATTTCGAAAATTACACTTTTTAATATTAATATTTYAATGACAATCAAAAGTGGCAAATTTACTTCAAAATCAATAAAAGAATAATCTACAACACAGATAAAAATCCAGAGACATACCTTGAACAACAGTGACATCTCCATTATAGCTATTACCGATTTATGACCTATTCTGTTTTTTGGCACGAACAACTCAAAGTGATTTATTTTGGCTTGTTTTTATGGGTATGCGTCTTCATTTTAATTGAAGTTGTGCTCTTGTGCTATGATTTTCATTTTAATTGCAAATAATCTTCATTTAGTTTAATTGCAGTTGTACTCTTGTGCCATGATTTTCATTTAATTGCAATTATATTAGTCATTATTTTAATTGCAATTGTATTATTATGAGCAAGCTATTTTGGTAAATAAAATAAATAAATTAACAAAGGAAAATAAATTAGGCACACTTAACTAAATAAAATAAATTTTGCAAAATTAACAAAGGAAAATAAATTAAGCACACTGAACAAAGGAAATGGCATTGGACAAACAATCAAGTACTAAGATAACTCACCACATATAAGGATAGATGGCCTTTTTTGAGATTTTCTTTACATTAATTTTTTTATAATAATTTCACATATACATTATCGTTTCATTATTTTCAACTAATTACAAAATAAATTTTTTAAATATTAATTATTTTTTTTAAATGTACAAAATATCAAATTTAATAGATAAATATTACAAAATATTATATAAATTTTAAATTGAAAAAAAAAAGTCAAAACAATTTAACCTAAAATAGGGTAAATTGGTATCTTAAAAACTTACAACGGGTATCTTAGATTAGATTTCCTGGGTTGTGTTTTCTAAGAGCGGTGCATGCAAAATGGCAGGCCCTAGAATGGCAGCACCAAACCAGAAGGCATTGTTAGCCAATAACAACGATAGGAGGTCCTTTGGAGACATTGTCAATCTGGTGGGAGCTCTGAATAATAGATGTAAATATATAAAAAAAAATGATGGGTTTATGTAGAATGTTGTTTGATGTAATTTATTAGGTCACACATAGCAAAACAATCCCTTGTAACTAGTCTTGTCTTTATGGAGTTGGGTCTCTGTTTTTTCGGTTCTGTTGTTGTTCTATTTGGTGGCCTCTGCTTCAAATGTTATGTTCTAAACTTGGGGATTGTCTACTATTTCAGGAGGTCTGGAGTAAACTTGGAGGGAGTCAGTTCCAGCACTCAGGTAAGTTTAATCAAAACATACAATGTAGCAACCTGAAAGATTGTTTTCTAGCAGAACTAATGAACAAGGTCTAGGGTTTTTCAAATGACAACCTCCAGGGGAAATGAACTAGCAACCAGGTAAGACCTCTGCGGTGATCTACCTGTTTTCTCAACATTTCTGCCTAGTATTCTATTTTTTTGGGCATGTTTAGTTTGTTGCTTCTCTTTTATTCCAGGAATCTCATTATGTTCTCATCTTTTGGGAGCCCAAGCAGGGGATGCCACTCTTTTTATCTTTCATTTTGATTCCATCAATCCTGAGCAGGGGATCTCACTCGTTTTATCTTTTTCATTTTGGTTCCAGAAATCCCAAGCAGAGGTGTTTGTCGTGAGGACTAAAGTAGTCTGGAGAAACAAAAAGAGGCGTACTATCCGAAGGAAGGCTCAGAATGCCAACGCTACCCGGAATGATACTTTCATTTCTATTAGCAGTAACAGAGATTCAAGTGCACAAGATGAGGTATTAAAAACACCCAGCCAACTCATAACAAGTAAACCTAGAGCACAATGTTAGAGCTCGAAGCTAGGTCTACCTTTAATCCCCCATCTTGTACACTTGTGTCTCTATAATCACTCACTTTCTACAAGTCTAGGAGGTCGAAGCAAGCTTTGTTTTGTTTAGCATCCATTTGAATACGGAATACACACAAAAAAAGGTGCTCACATCCACACCCAATTACTTGGCAGGGTGATCTACTTGTTTTCTCAACCTTTCTGCCTAGTATTCTATTTTTGGGGGCATGTTTAGTTTGTTGCTTCTCTTTTATTCCAGGAATCTCATTATGTTCTCATCTTTTGGGAGCCAAAGCAAGGGATCTCACTCATTTTATATTTCATTTTGATTCCATCAATCCTGAGTGGGGGATCTCACTCGTTTTATCTTTTTTCATTTTGGTTTCAGAAATCCCAAGCAGAGGGGTTTGTCGTGAGGATTGAAATAATCTGGGGAAACAAATAGAGGTGTACTATCTGAAGGAAGGCTCAGAATGCCAGTGTTGCCCGGAATGATACTGTCATTTCTATCAGCAGTAACAGAGATTCAAGTGCACAAGCTGAGGTATTAAAAACACCTAGCCAACTCACAGCAAGTAAACCTAGAACAAAATGCTAGAGCTTGAAGCTAGGTCTATCTTTAATCCCCCATCTTGTGCACTTGCGTCTCTGTAATCACTCACTTACTGCAACTCTAGGAGGTTGAAGCAAGCTCTGTTTTGTTTAGCATCCGTTCGAATCCGGAATACACACAAATGAAAGGTGCCCACATCCACACCCAATTACTCGACAGGTTTAATAGCCTTAAGATAGCTTTGTGTTTATATATTGCATAAGTGGGGCGAAAATGATTGATAACGATAAGGTTATTTCAGGATGTATATGTTGGGACTTCAACCCAGTTCTCACTGGCATTGATGATATGGAGACTTCAAAACCAATTGGCATGTTTTGGATACGTTAAATATGTATATGGAGACCTTGAAAACCAATTGGTAGTTGTTGAATATGGTGAATATATATACAAGTTCTTTTGGAAGATTGAGGTACGTCTCTTTGTCAATGATTGTAGTTTTTTGTGAATAAGAATGATTGCAGATTACAGTTTAGTTTACTTGGTTTTTGTGAATGTGGATGATTGCATACTTCAGTTTATTTTATGTAAGAAAAAATTTGTAGTCCTGTATGTCCAAAACATGCACTCACCTGAGGTTTTCTATTAAACCTTTTTTTATTTTCAAAGTAAAAATTGTCATTTCTATTCAAAATTGAATGGAAATTACACTTTTCAAGTGCATGGTGCACTTACAAGGGTAAAATTACATAAATAATATATGTCTTATTTCTGTCCCTCTAAAAAATAATCCTCAATAGTGCCCCTTTTTCCTTTTCTTATTTTTTAACCTCATGCCACCCCCTCGAAGAAGGATGGTCCATAAGGTGACTAGCTGTATTATAGAAGGCGGGAGGTTAAGATTTGTAGAGGGAATCAATTCCTTATCGAAATTAGAGGTGTTGGTTTTGTGAAGTCTTTTCATCCCTCTGTGGGGGGCTTCTTGTGTAGCTACTACCCTTGAGGAGGAAAGCTTGGTATTCATGTCTTCTATATCCTTTGAGGGAGGACAGGGTTCCTCATTCAACACTTCTAGACAAACAATGTTCTCCTTCTCTAAATCATTAGTTTGCTAATTGGCAACCAATTGTGCATTGTCATCCTCTAGATAAGGTTGTTGACATGCTTGCCAACTTTTTGGTTTAGATTTATGTCCTTTATTCCCTTTTGAGTAGGCACGTGTTCAAGGACAAGAATCCTAGAGATGCCTATTTGTTGGCAGAGCAGATTCAACACCGAAAAGTAGTATTCTCATAATTGAGAACTTGAACCCATAAAAAAATAGGCCTATTGTAAGAGAATCTTGTCTGGGAGACCTTGGCTAATGTTAATCTCAACACATATTCTAGCATATGTGAACAAACCCAGTTGAACCCATTCTATATATGTTTTTGTGTAATTCCCCAAAGTATTGTTGATATCTCTAAACATTGAGATATGCCAAAAATGATGAGGCAGATGCTACTCTTCTGGTCGCTTACACCAAGAAGAATATGTTGGTTGTGGAGCCTAATTATCTCCCTGATTCAGAGGTCCTTGCTTTCAGCCATGTTTATACCCCATGAAGACTTTACACCCCAGAATTATGTACACTCTTCCACGTGGGGGAGTGCAGAGGGGGGTTACCCCCTCTGCGGGGTTCACGGGGGCTATCCCCCCGGTTGGGGGGTCTGAGGGCAAGCGGGCCCCCGATGGGGGTTCCGGGGTAAATCCCTCGAAGGAAAAATTGTCGTGTAAATGTATATGGTAATTTCATTGTAAATCTAGACCGTTCATTATAAGGTCGCAGATCTAACGGTAGAAATCATGTTATGGTTCTTTTCCCTAGAAGGCAACCCTCTTTTATGAGGGAAATGTATTGCAGCTAAGTATGAGAGTGAATATTGCATTCTAAGATAGGAGATTGTGATAGAACGAAGAGGAAGTTACAGCGGGTTTGTTGTAGGTTGTATCCCTTCATTTGCTGGATAATAATAAAGGAAGGACCTGGCAATTTCTCTGGTGGACGTAGCCCACACTGGGTGAACCGCGTATATCTGTGAATCTATTGTATTGTGTATCTTCTGTGTTTTGTTTCCGCATTTGTTTTATTTTATTGCTCCACGGTCATGTTTTTATAACAAATGGTATCAGAGCGAAAGGTAACTCGCAGGAAAGGAGGGTTCCTGGTTCGAGTGGGAGCAATGGTGGAAGATGGAAAGTTTAGGGTCGAGAAATTTAACAGCCAAAACTACCAGTTATGGAAGATGCAGATGGAAGATTATTTATATCAGAAGGATCTATTCCTACCATTGGGTGGAGTAGCAAAGAATCTAACGGCCATGAAGGATGAAGAATGGGAGATTCTTGACAGAAAGGCTCTAGGAACGATACGACTAAGCCTGGCAGCGTCGGTGGCTTTCAATATTTCGAAAGAAAAGACAACAAAGGATTTGATGGATGCATTGGCTAAATTGTATGAAAAACCCTCGGCGTCCAATAAGGTATTTCTAATGAAGAGATTATTTAATATGAAGATGTCAGAAGGTGGGTCTGTTGCAGATCATTTAAATGATTTTAATACAGTTACTAATCAACTAAGTTCTATAAAAGTGGACTTTGATAATGAGGTCAGAACTCTTCTAATTTTGTGCTCATTGCTAGAAAGTTGGAACGGCTTGGTCATGGCTGTAAGTAACTCTGTCTCTGGTTCAAATACTTTAAAATTTGATGATGTTGTTGGTGTTATCCTTAGTGAGGAAATGCGATGGAAAAGAACAGATGAGACATCAGGTAATGCGTTGAACATGGATAACATGGGAAGACAAAAGGATAGAG
>JASDQU010011447.1:48424-58538 GCA_032191745.1 Picea mariana | reverse complement strand
ACTAAGCATATATAGTTGAGGTACCACTTCATACGATCCGCCTTGGAAGATGGACATTTGAAGTTGGAAAAGATACACACTGGCCAGAATACTGTAGACATGTTAACAAAGGAAGTAACCAGGGAGAAATTGAGTTCCTGCTCAGTTTCAGTTGGTCTTCAAGAATGAAGATGAAGATGAGAAATTTACCAGGTCCAAGAAGGTTCAGAGTCCATCATATACAATAGTGGTGGAGTTGTTGAGATCAGTCTCCAAGTGGGATATTGTTGGTTGTGGATCCTAATTATCTTCCTAATCCAGAGGTCCTTGCTTTCAGTCGTGTTTATACCCCATGAAGACTTTACACCCCAGAATTATGTGCACTCTTCCACGTGGGGGATTGCAGAGGGGGTTTACCCCCTCTGTGGGGTTCAGGGGGGCTATCCCCCCAGCTGGGGGGTCTGGGGGTAGCGTCCTCTGATGGGGGTTCGAGAGTGAAGCCCCTGAAGGAAAAATTGCCTTGTAAATGTATATTGTAATTTCATTGTAAATATGGACTGTTCATTATAAGGTCGCAGATCTAACGGTAGAAATCATGTTAGGATTTTTTTCCCTAGAAGGCAACCCTCTTTTATGAGGGAAATGTATTGCGGCTTAGTATGAGAGTGAATATTGTATTCTAAGATAGGAGACTGTGAGAGAACGAAGAGGAAGTTACAGTGGGTTTGTTGTAGGTTGTATCCCTTCATTTGTTGGATAATAATAAAGGAAGGACCTAGAAATTTCTCTGGTGGACGTAGCCCACACTGGGTGAACCACGTATATCTATGTCTCTATTGTATTATGTATCTTCTGTGTTTTGATTCCGCATTTGTTTTATTTTATTGCTCCACGGTCCTGTTTTCTAACAGAATATCAAGTCTAAAATAATCATCCTTGATTCCATAAAGGACCATGTGATTCCACATGTGATAGGTAAAGCCAATGCCTATGAGATCTGGGAATCCTTAACTAAACTTTACTAAAGTTCCAATGAAAACCGAAAAATGGTATTGAGGAAAAAACTAAAGGGAATAAAAATGACCAAGACTAAAAATGTTGCCACATATCATACCAATATAACTCAGGTTAGAGATGAACACAGTGTTGTTGGGAAGGTTATTGTTGACAATGAACTTGTGAGGAATGCTTTGAATGGTGTGACCAAGCAATGGGCTATCTTTGTTGAGGGTAATGTTGCAAGAGAAAAATTGCCCAAGTGGGATCGTTGTTGGGATGAGTTCTTATAGGAGGAAACTCTAAGAGGATATGCGCAGGGGAGTTCATCTAATGGTAATGATGAGGATAATGTGGCTCTTGCTTCAAAGAGCAAGAAGAAGTGCAAGAAGGGTTCCAAGGGTGGGAACAAGTCAAAGGGTGAAGGGAAAAAGGACATGAGCAAAGTCAAGTGCTTTGCATGTCACGAGATGGGGCACTATGCAGGTTAGTGTCCTAATAAGAAGAAGAAACAGACTACAACTTCAGCAGATGTGGAGGAGTTTTCCACCAGGTTCGAGAAGGAGTTTTCTTTATTGGTGTGTCTTTCCTCTAGAGCAACATCTACCAGTGTATGGTATATTGATAGTAGAGCCTCCCGCCATATGATAGGGGTTTGTAAGCATTTTATAGATCTTACAAAGATTGAGGATCTTGAGGTGGTGCTTAGAGATGACTCGGCGGTCAAGGCAATTGGTAGTGGGACAATATCCTTTCAGAGGGAGTGCCAACCTCCCATGTTGGTGAGAGATGTCCTATATGTTTCGGGCTTGAAGAAGAAATTGATATCAGTTTCCACTATTGAGAATAGGGGATATGAGTTGGTGTTTTGTGATAGACAGGTGCTCTTGTATCCTAAGGGATCCAATATCACTTCGGCCAAAGTGATTGGGATTCGTCATGAGAAGCTATACAATCTCATGTTTCAGCCAGCTAGAGCATTGATACACAGTACCAGCAATAGTGACCTTTGTGAGCTATGGCATGGGAGGATGGCTCATTTGCATCATGGGGCTCTGAGGATATTGAGAGAGATTGTTTTTGGGGTACCAGATTTTAGTACAGAACAAGAGGAGGTGTGCAAGGGGTGTGCACTGGGGAAGTACGCCAAGATTACTTTTCCAAGTGTGACAATAGAGTAGCAGGTATTCTTGATTTTGTACATTTTGATGTATGTGGTCCAAGAGTTCAAAGATCTTGTGGAGAACCAAACAGGAAATAAAATCAAGTTGTTGAGGTATGACAATGGGGGTGAGTATACCTCCAATGACTTCAATGATTTATGTGCAAGAGAAGGCATTGAGAGAGAGTTGATAGTTTCTTACAACCCGCAACAGAATGGGGTTGTTGAAAGGAATAATATGGCCATAGTTAGGGTTGTGAGAGCCATGCTACATGATCTGGGGCTACCACTCTTTCTTTGGGTTGAGGCATGCAACACTGTAGTTTATAAGCAGAAAAAGAGTCCACACGGAGTATTGGGGAACAAGACTCCAGAGGAGGATTTCTCTGGGAAGAAGCATGAGGTTGGGAACTTTAGCATCTTTGGGTGCCTAACATATTCACGTGTCCCTTTTGAGAAGAGGAGAAAGCTAGAACCCACAAAAAAAAAGGATATTTTTGTTGGGTATAACGAGACCTCAAAGGCTTTCCGCATATACATTCCCTCCCTGAGGAAGACAATTGTGAGGCGAGATGTGAGATTTGAGGAGGACATAGCCTTTAGGAGGTCACAAGATGTTGAGGAGGGAGAGMAACACACTCCTCAKCTTCAAGTGAGTTCACCACARAGTACAGTGTCATAGAKTTCATGACCACCAGTTTCAGGGACGACTGATTCACATGTGAGAGTGTCACAAAACATTGGTCCTCATATTACTAGTTCACAGGGTACAATTTCTCAGTCTACTGGTTCTCAGATGACCGCATGATCATCATCTTAAGGTACTCAGTATTTAGGTGTTAGGATTGAGGAGGACTCCCCTCCACGGGATGCTACTCAAGAGAAGAGGAAGCCAAAATGGCTTCAAGACACTTTGAAGGAAGCTCAGGGATATATGCAAAATCCTAGGAAGGTTGTTAGGGAGAGGAAATATCCAGAGAGATTTTGTAGCTATTTAGCTATAGTGAGTAGCATTACTGAGTCTGAGCGCTCCAATTTTGAGGAGGCAACATATCAATAGGTATGGAAAGATGCCATGGTGGAATAGTACAATTCCATCATCAAAAATGATGTGTGGGAGGTTGTTGCAAGACATGAGGGGAAGTCAGTGGTGACTTCCAGGTGGCTCTATAAAATCAAGTATGTTGTAGATGACAACGTTGAGAAGTACAAGGCTTGGTTTGTGGCTCGAGGGTTCTCACGGGTAGAGGGAGTCGATTATGATGAGACCTTCACTCTGGTTGCTAGATATACCTTGATCATGGAAGTGATCTCCATTGCAGCAGAGATGGGTTGGAAGATCCACCAGATGGATGTGAAGATCACATTTCTGAATGGTCTTATACATGAGGTGTTCATTGAGTAGCCATGAGGATTTGAGGTACATGGGAGAGATTCTCGTGTGTGAATATTAAAGAAGGCATTATATGGACTGAAGCAAGCTCCCAAAGCTTGGTATGCTAGGATTGATACATACTTGTAGTAGATGGGTTTCGAGAAGAGTGAGGAAGATCCCAACCTTTACTACATTGTGGTTGTCGTTGATCCTCTTATTCTTGTGCTTTATGTGGATGATCTTTTCATTATAGGGGCAGAAAGACTCATAGATGGTTGCCAGCAGAGTTTTGCTTCAGAGTTTGAGATGAAAGACATTGGATTGATGCATTGTTTCTTGGGATTGGAGGTTTGGTAGGAGTCGGGACATTTTTTTCTGGGACAGGGCAAGTATGTTGTTGAGATTCTGAAGAGATTTTAGATGGAGGATTGTAGGCCCATGTCCACACCCATGATTACCAAGTGGAAGAAGCTCAATGCTTTTGATTCCAAGTTCGTTGATCCCACGATTTATCGTCAATTGATAGGCTCATTGATGTATTTGGCCAACACCAAGCCATATATTTGTTTTGCTATCAACGCTCTCAGTTAGTTTATGGTGCAGCCTAAGAGAGTGCATTGGGTGGAAACAAAACACGTGCTCAGGTACCTTCGAGGTACAATGGATTATGGCTTGGACTATGTGAGAGGGGAGGGAGTCAGATTGACAGGCTATACAGACTTAGATTATGCAGGATGTGTTGCTGATAGGAAGAGTACGTCCAGGTGCTATCTTGGATTGAGCTCAACAGTTGTGTCTTGGTTATGTTGGGAGCAAAAGTCAATGGCACTAAGCTCTACTGAGGCAGAGTACATGGCAACCAGTTAGGCCAGTTGTGAGGCCATATGGCTTCGCAAGTTATTGGTTGGTATATTTGGTGTGCAGTTGAGGCCCACAGTGATTTACTATGACAATCAAAGTTGCATAAAACTCTCTAAGAATACAGTTTTTCATGACATTTCTAAACACATCGAGATTAGATAACACTTCATCTGAGACTATGTTCAGAGAGGGGTAGTTGAGTTTCAGTTCATATCCACTGATGAGTAGGTAGCAGACATCCTCACTGAGGTTTTGGGAAGAGGCAAGTTTGTACACTTCAGAGATACGCTGGGAGTGGTGCGAAACACTTTCCTCTGTAAGGAGTGTTAAAAAGTGTACCTTGGACAAATGTTTCTCACAGCCTAGGCGCCTAGTATGTGGGAAAGTGTCTAATGTGGTCCCTAGCACATCAACTTTAAGAGATACGAAGTTAAAAGTGACTTTGAGAATATTTCATGAAAAGGGTGACTAAACATACATTTAATCACCACCGTTGATCTTGATGACACAATATCAAATCTGAGCCATTAGATCAAGTGATTTTTCATTTAACGAGGTCGTATTGTAGGAAATATTGAGAAAACCGTACAGGTCATATTGGGCACAGAAATTGAGGGTGAAGACTGCACAAATTTTGAGGCATTTTTGTGCAGCCATTTAGCAGTCTCTGGCACAGAAATTGAGGCTACAGTTTGGCATGATTTTCTAGACCGACTGTAGAGTAGACAGGCACAAAAATCGATGAGTTGGACTGTACAGTTCATATGGGAAATCTAGGTACATATTTTGAGGAGGTTGCCTGGCTCAGTTTTCAATATAATTTTGTACATTTCTTGTTGAAGAAGATTGATGTAAAAGAACATTTTTTATCTGAGCTCTTAAATAATAAAAATCCCCTCTCTCACTGGTTTTCCCCTTGTGGGTTTTTCCAAGGTCAATTTGACAAAATATCTCAGTGTTTAATTTTCTAGGTTTGTGCTTTTATTTCTGGTTCTGTTTGTTGTTAAGAGGCTCTTGTGTTTTCTGTTATAATTTTTTGTTTATGATGATAACATTTACAGTAGAGAAATAAATGTGGGTTGGGCATTAAACAATGTAAATTGTTGAGACTTGAAACCAGGTTGGGGGCTAAGAAAAATTTACACAGACCTCCAACTTTGGCATTTTTGGATTTCTCCACCATATACGCACTGGGTAGAGGAGAATTCAGAGCAACAGAATTAGAAGGTTTGTTTTTTATCGCATACTTGAAGGAAACAGTCTTTGAAGTTGAAGACACCCAAGGACCCACTGCTCCATGTAATCATAGTACAAAATTGATGGTTGAATATTTTGCATAAGCTAGAGTTTGAGAGTGTAGATTGGTCTTCCATTTGCTTATCCTAAAAGAGAAGGTTTCATTGGTCCATAGGAATTCCTTGTAAAAGCTCCAATTTCTGTTTTAACTCAGCCACATAATCAATAGAATCCACCCACAAAAGTATGTTATTCCCAAGGAGAGACTTTACCATAATCTGAAACCTAGCCTTTATAATAGAAGTTTCAACAAACTCTTTTTGTGAAGACACTTCTTCAAACACTTGGCACGCACCCTTTGATATGCTGGGAGCGAATTCCAGGTACCTACACAGCCTAAGAGGTTTCCTATTTCAAACAGAGCACAACCAGGTCCTAGAGGGTCTATTTCTCCAAGAAACATTGACTTATCATCACGTCTAGGGTCACGACTGCCAAAAACCAAAATTTATTTTTCACTGGAAGGGCACTTGACAACATAGGCAAAAGCCTCAGTGTGACCATCCCTCTCATCTATGGATCTGCTCAAATATAAATAGCCCAGTATTTCTACTTAAACTTGCAAAATGCTTACACTGATAAAATCAAGAGGAAAATGAATGATGATGAAGGATAATCCACTAGTATATGGGTTGCCCACCGGATCCATAATCATGACCTGTCAATGAACGATATCATCTCCCACCAGTTCGACATTGGATAATATGGGAAGATCCCTTTGCTAGTGTGAAAAATCCTTCGTTATATGCTTGGTTGTCATTGCTAAAAGCTCTTTGTTGTTTATACACTTGGCTTCCATTGCTAAAAATCCAATACCATTTTACTGAACCATGCCTCTTCAGGTATTACATTTTTGACTAATTTTGATAGACTTTTTTTAATTAAATAGTGTATTAATTACTTCAACCCAGAGTTCTTTCAATGAGATGTTTACATATTAACACACTTTTAACCATTGTCATGATTCTATTTTTTCTATGCCTTTGTTCTCTTTGTTTAGTTCTCTTTGCAGTATCAATGTCAAATGGGTTTCTATGATGCTTGCTTGCAAGCCACACTTAATAAAATTACTCATCTCCTTACATGAATGGTACGTCACATACCATAACTGACTTCCTCATCAACATGAGGTTTTGATCACTTGTGTGCCAAATCTTTCATGCCTTAATTTGGATTTTTTTAGTTGTCACTTGTAGTAATTGCCTAAAGACCTACAACTATGGTTGATGTCGTTTTCTTGAACTCCTGAAGCAAAAATAAATTGTTTTCTTTGTTCCTTACATGCCATTATTAAATTCAATTTTATATTATTTTTTGCAATTTATGGCATTCCTTTTTTATTTGAACATATTTGCTAGAAAACAAATAATTTAGTGCCAGGATTATATTTGCTAGAAAACAAATAATTTAGTTCCAGGATTACTATTTATTTGTTGTTATTGCTTGTCAATGTGCTTTTGAAATTTTCCTCTCTTATATAAGGTTGTTTATTTGTGCTTTAACTTCATCTTTGATGTGTTCTATGGAGATTTCATCTCCATGCATTTTCTCCCTTTGTTCTTATATCAAAAGGTTATTTGAATCTTCTGACGTTTAATTTTGTCTCCTTGCAGATAGGCTCAAGTTTGTTATGAAAATCTTGAATTGTCTTGGCAATTTATAAGAGAACCTTATAGAGAATTGTTAAAAGCATATTTGTATATGAAGAATGGTTTGGGAGGGTGAATGTTATCAATGGTGTATGTGTACAAAGTTGTGCCAATGATGGGTTTTGGAAATAAGCTCTTGAATACTACTTATCTTAGATTTGATAATTAAAAAATAATATTGTCAGTGCTTTATGTTGTCTTTTTAGTTTATTTGACTTAATACTAGATTACAGTCTCCTTTCAGTGGTGCCAATCTGTTTTGAAAGTGGAGCTAAAGCCAATGATTTTTGCCACTATGTTGTCTTGATTTGAAGTGCTATGTTCATTTTCTCTTTTCACTATATTCACTTTGAACTTGTTGATGGGTCATAGATCCCTTTAATTCAACAATAGGAACCAAACCCGCCACCAAGGCTCAATTAGACTCTGTAGCGTTTAATAGTGAAATGGTTCTCCAGATCTTGTGATYCGACCAATTTATTGATGGGCTTTACATTTTCTTKTCAAGGCTCCTCCTTCAGTTTGGACTTTCTCTTTGTGTATTTTCTCTTAGGTGGGACCGATATGAGATGTAGTCCAGTATAAACCAACTTGGTAACAAACATGATTAAGTTTAACTACTGGGGAAGAGGCTGAGCTTGGGATAACCCRCTACTCAAGCATGCAGACGACAATTTTATACCACAGGCCTAGTACTAATAAGTTAACCATGTGAGCATCCAATTACTATCTGAGATACCAATTATTAGAAAGAAAACACATATGAGATAAGATAATGGCAAGCAAAATAATTCACCTACTTTAATCATCCATCACATAATAACACAACGATTCATCTTCATCATAAAGAAAAGAACTGTAAAATATTGCATCAGATAACTTAACAATATATTCAACAGCTCTTACTCATTACAACATCCATTCATGAAATGAGATAGGAAATAGTTCTTCTCCACGTCCAATCACACATGAAATTGATGAAAATATAACTTGTCTCTGGTCCAGAAGGACTTCTCAATTAAAGCTAGCTCGGAAATAGTTCTTAACAAACCAAAAAAGACTTTCTTGCAGCAACCATCGACCTCTAACTAATTGGTCGATGTTCTTATTTATAACATAAAATTCAACTGAAAATAACAACTAAGTGTAGATAAGTAAATGAAATTTGCCACGTGGCATTCTCTTCTAATAGTTTTTCTAACAGTCAACTCAAGATATCACTTGAAAGGGTGACTTTTCTCATACTCCAACCAACTGATAAACAGCTCCTCGCAGGTTTGGGCGTATGGAAATCTGTGTTGTTCCATCGAGGCCACGTAAACTTCTCTGATCTCCACCGCATGCGTCTGATACTTGATCAGACTAGCACTTAACTGTCGAAGCACAGCCCGAGCTCTGTTCGGATGTTCCAGAAATTGTTGCACATGTCCTGGCATTGTGTCGGTCACCTTTTCTAGTCTTTCAGCCCATGAAGAATCTTGCTTGACGTGTGATTTGACTATGTCGTGCAAGTCGAAAAAGTCGTCAGGTGTGTCGAACTCGGGCAATCTGATATCTTTCATCACCTTGTTGATCTTCGGACCCAGTTTCTCTCAGATTCCTCAGCGAAGCTACGAAACCAATTTTGCTCAATAGTCAAAGGGATCTTTCCTGCAATCGGAATTAAAATCGTTTAGAAATTGCTTACAGAACAATACTCGGCAAAATATAGGTGAAAACGTAAGCATGAAGAATCCATACTAGTGCATACTTGTAAAGCTCGCTAAGCCTGGTTGTTTGATACTTACGTGATCTCTGCAACCTTTCGAATTACCTGCACCATCTCTGTTAGCGCCGTCGATTTTCTTCAGTTAGGGTGGGTTACATCTGTGCACCACAACATGATAGATCACGTAGGGAAAACATGAGAGTCAAAGTCATGCCAGTGGTTGGTTGGCCCTTGGGAACAGGAAAGGATGTCAGAGCCGAACATGAGCCGAAAGTACGAGTAAGTTCCAAAAGAGTCGGATATTGTCTTAAGGGAAGTCGTTAAACGCTTCAGGTCGAGGCAAGTTGCTCAAACAAAAGTCGCATCAGCAAGTGCATCAACCATCATTAGCTCATTATGGAAGCTGGGGAATTAAAAACAAATCGAGGTGATCATACTGCACATCCTCTGTAACTCCTATCGACTGCATCTCACACCCCCCAGACCATACCTGTTGAGCAGATGTGACACATAAATTCTTTAAAACATCATGTCGCAAGGCATTCAGTGTTCCCTGGCACATTTCGACTCACTGCCCACTCCGTTATAAATTCTAGATGTTTTGTCTGTGTTCTACTTACCAGTCGAGCTTATGCACTATTGGTGACTCTTCTCGTGAGTCCAGCTCGATCAAATTCTTTGCTTTGGGCCTTTTTTCAAGTCACCCATGCATAAGGTAGATACGCTATAACACCATGGGAACTCCTCAAAACGCAAGACAGGGCCTACGAGGAAGTTGAAGCGCCAGGCTTGAGCCACAAAATGTTTGGGACTCGTTCTTATTTGCAACGGGTGTTCCCAAGGCTTCAAAGGGAGATTCCTACCTTTGCGCGGAAACGATGGTATCGCCCCGTGCAGAGGCCGAAGTGGAAGAAGTTACGTCGGAAGGGCACAAGTTGGAAGCCACACTTCCTCAACAGTAGATACCGTAGAGGATAGGAAGGCCCGGGAAGAATAAGGAAGTTGGGGGGGGAAGTCAAATCTTGATTGAGTCGTGCGCACGATCAGTCATCGAGGAGTTCCTTATGCGCGTTATCTGGCTACAGCCT
>JASDQU010011447.1:4776-38668 GCA_032191745.1 Picea mariana | reverse complement strand
GACGCAGACCCCACTGCTATTGTTGCGACCGCAGCAATTCAACCAGAAGAACCAACAAATCCAGAAGAGGGGGAGCGCCTTTTTCATTCACAGATGTGGGTGAAGGGGACCTCGCTGCATTTTATTGTTGATAGTGGAAGCCAGAAGAACCTCATCTCAGCAGAGGTCGTCAAACAGTTGGGATTGTCGACAACACCACACCCGCAACCATACAGCATCGGGTGGCTTCGCCAAGGACGAGATCTTCGTGTCAGCCAGCAGTGTCGATTGTCATACAGCATCCAACCCTTCAAGGATGAGGTATTATGTGATGTTGCCCCACTGGATGTCTGTGATGTTCTCTTGGGCCAGCCATATATGTGGAAACACCATGCTATCTATGAGTCTCGACACCGTAGTGTCATTATTACTCTGGGGGGTCATCTCTACAGGATACCAGAGGTAGTTCCAACTACTGCCCCACCTAAACAGTGCTGCAAGGTAGTATCTCATACTAGAAAATTCATCTTCTCCACAATCTGTTCAAAGGGTGAAAAGAAGGATACTGCAGCCACCACAGCTTCGGCCAAAGCACCTTCTATCCAACAGAAGCAGGTCGACAAGGTTGCAGCAAAGNACTCTTGGGGGTCATCTCTATATGATACCAGAGGCAGTTCCAACTACTGCCCCGCCTAAATAGTGCTGCAAGGTAGTATCTCATACTACAAAATTCATCTTCTCCACAATCTGTTCAAAGGGTGAACAGAAGGATACTGCACCCACCACAGCTTCGGCCCTAGCACCTTCTATCCAACAGAAGCAGGTCGACAAGGTTGTAGCAAAGCACGAAGATTCCTTTTGCACACAATCATCTAAAATAGCCAGACTGGTTAAAAAGGTCCAAACCTTCCAGCCAAAGGTTTGTGATAACCTTCAACAAGCTAAGCAACGCCACTTCTCCAGGAAGGCAAGCAGATCACCAAGATTCAAATTCAGCAATCGCTTTCCCCTCTCCCCTGGGAACTCAACGCAATGGAGACCATTGCTTCCTAAGGAGGGAGGATTGATCCAAGTGGATATCGGTGGCCACCCACCTTTTCCAAATGGCTCAAAACGACTTTATGGCAATTTACTATTTTTAGCAGGTTTTAACTTCCGGGGCCATTTTGAGGGCCTATATGAAGGTTTTTAAAGATCGAGGTTCTCAATGATAGCCGAAGGCATGATTGAGCCCCCAAAATGAATCTCCTCGACGATACCTTTCCAACGAGCTATCACAGGCCTAAAACAGAGATCACATGCAAAAGTTACGACCCCAGGAAGTTGATGTACCAACTTACCCAAACGGGGCCCACATGACTTTTGGCACTTCATCTCCTAGGGTTAGGTTTTTGGATGTCTAGGACTTTTGGCATTCCCGTTTATTGTAAAAGGGCCTTCAGAGCCTCATTGTAACCATCTTCTTGCGAATGCGAGTAGCCATCACATCTCTTCTCAGAGATAAGTTGCCACCATTCTAGCGAGTCTTTCACTCTGTATTTTTACAGTCTTTGTACATTTCTCTGATTAATAGAAATCGTGTATTGCTGTATATCTATGTTTATGGTTGCGTTTCTGATGCATTTCTGTTATATTATTGAATATCTGCAATATCTATGTACATTTCTTTATTATATCTCCGCTCTCATTTCGTGCCGAAAATAATCCGGATCACGAAGTGTCGAAGTCCATCCTAGCCGTTGGTGCCAGGAGACACGTGGCACCGGATCCTTCACTTCAGAGGTTCAGTGCTCCAGAGGAAAATGGATCGTGTGAAGCAAGAACTCCCGAAGGCCGAAGTGTTGGAGTTCATCCTGACCGTTGATAGTAGGGGATGCATGTTCGAAGATCTGGCACTCCGGGAGGACTACACTTTGGAGGTTTGCATTGGTGAGCACGTTGAGATTCCCGAAGCACGAAGCCCCGAAGTGATATGTAGTCGTCGAATCGTGGGAGAGACACGTCGATAGATCATGAACTCTGGGTGAAATCCTTTCAGGAGAAGGTGAGTGTGGAAAGGTAGAAACTCCCGAACGCCGAAATCCCGAAGTAAACCACGACCGTCGATTGCTAGAAGGGCGCATGGCGACAGATTGTGAACTCCGGGTGGAAGCACTCCGGGAGAACGCAAAGAAGAAGAGTTTGAAATCGCCGAAGCCCAAACAGTCGAAGCAGTTGAGAATCGTCGATCTGTGGGAGGACACATGTCATTAGATCGTGGACTCCCGGTAAAACCGTTCCGGAAGGAACATAAAGTGAGGAAAACTGAGATCTGAGATCTCCGAAGGTCGAATGACCGTTGATCTGGTTGAAAGGGCCAAAGTCCTGCAATGGAAGAAGAACCGTTGGATTGGGAGGACGCGTGGCAGACGATCTACCATTTCGGAGAAATCACTCTGGAATAAACGAGAGTTTGAGAATTAAAACTCCTGAAGGCTGATCTCGCGGAGAAGATCGTAGCCGCACATCTAAAGGGACAAGTGTTAGAAGATCTTCCATTTCGGAAGATTGTCATATGGAGAAAAGTAAAGAATTGAGAGTTGAAAACTCTGAAACCCGAATCGCGAAACAAATCATGTCCGTTGATTTGAAAGGGTCAAATCTGATCCGCAGGTTCGAAAGGGACAGATCTGAGCCATCACTTCAGAAGTACCGTCAAGATCGTGAGATTAATGGTCACGTCGCATTGTGGGGACATAAGGTGTTCAAACTTTACAAAGTTGAGGGCGGGCCGCAATCGAGACCACGATATTAACAAAAGTACACGTGGTGGCTCGTGGTGAATTGCGGGGCGAAAAGCAATTTGGTTCCAAACCACTCTTGGTCGCACCCGCAATTGCGTAATTGGCGTTCGGTCGTAACCCGCGGTCATATGCAATGGTCGCCAAGAGAAAAGGGGCCAATGCCAACGTCGAGACTTCGCTAAAGCACGAAGGAGAAGGTCGCGGGTATCATAAGGCCTACACCAGAGGTCGAAAGGGCATGTGTTTGATTAAGAGGTGAGACTATCAAGGTCTCAAAGTCTCGTTTGACTTAGAGAATTAGAGAATCTTGATCGGAGGGTCAGGCTGAGTCTCGGACTTTCCAAATTAGAAATCCTGGATGGAGAATTTGTCCATTAAGAAAAGCAAAAATTTTTACGCTCCACCGTGGGTGTGTTACAGTTGAGGGCACATATTCTAAAGTGTGATTGGTGGTTTGGCCGAGAAGGAGCTATTTGTTTGGGTTACTACCAGAATAAGGTGATCTGAAAACAGATCCAGAAGCCTGATAGGGCTTGAAAAATGCTCAAAAATGAAAGTGCTCGGAATGCGACGAAACCTGTGCCATTGTGTCCGTCTCGATTCTGGTGGTATAATTTTTATCGCAAACGGAGTCCGTATGAGGAAGATATCGCATTCTGTCCGCCGAGCCAAACAGGAAAAATTTTGGATGCTGACTGTACCTGTCCGTACAGTCCGTACAGACACGTGTCAGTTCGTACAGCTGACGTGGAGGCTTCCGTACAGGACACGTGGCACATCCGTACAGTGACGTGGCAGGGTCGTACAGTTGACGTGGGCCAACCAGAAGGAGACACGTGGCAGACGGAGATGACGACACGTGGCAACATCGGGACGCGACACGTGGCAGGCTTCCGTACAGGACACGTGGCGTCACCAGGACGCGACACGTGTCATGCTGATTTGGCACTTTGGGCGTACGATCGACCAATTATGAGGTGACACGTGTCACCACTCACAGGGTGACACGTGGCACGCTGACGTCATCCAGTGACGTGGCAATGTTGACTGGGCGTACGGCGGCAGGGACACGTGGCAGTGTACGTGGCAGACACGTGATCCAATCAGGGATCGACACGTGTCGGGTTGCGAATGGTTTTTAAAGCGCCACGTGGCCCAATGACGGGCTGCCACGTGGCGCTGTGCTATTGGTTCTGGGTTCAATGTAAAAATTATGTTTGTCGCCGGGGAGGTTTGAACCCGGGACCTCCGAGCATCAAACGACTTAACAATTCCGGCTAACCACGGCGCTGACGGGTGTTACGTGTTATATAAACGACAATAAATAGTTTTGAATTTTGAAATGGGTTCGGCCGGCGGGAAAAAGGGCCGGGGCTTAGCCCCGACCCTCGGCACCAACACTTATACACATGACCGTTACACCAGAACCGGGGGCTATACCAAACGGAGCGCGCGGGTAGTTTAGCCCCGTGGCCATATGGCCATGTATTGCGCCAACATGACCGGGGTTCTAACCATAAAACGAGCGGAGGGGCTAACAGTTAGCCACGGTTCCAACAGTCTCGGCACATGACCCGGAGCGGGAGCTAGGAAAAGGGCCCGCGCTATAGCGCGTGGCCCTATTAGCGCATCATATGACTGAGAAAATAGGGGCTAGCGCGCCAATTGGGGGCTGCGGCCCTATTCTATAGTTCCAAATGGGTTTTTTTTGCTATAGTTTGGTTTTTTATATTAAATGTACCTATTTTTAGCAGAAATAATCCATTTTTGGGGGATATTGGGCTTTTTTGGAGGCCAGATTTTTGGAGGAAGTTGGGGATGAGAAACCAACTCCATTCTGGTAAGTTAATTAAAATGATTTCAAGCCCTTTTGGAGGCTTTACCAGTATGGGTTCAAGAAACTCAAGGTTTCAAGATGGAACGTTTGGTGGTTTTACTGGTATTGGAAATATGTTTATATTTTTTGTTGAGGGAGTGCCTCAATTTCTTGTAAGGTGGCCCTTTTCCTACGGGTATTAGGGGTAGATAAAAGTTAGTAAGGGGTAGACATAGACATGAACAAAGCCAATACAAGCTCTTGAATTGAAATCCCAACGTCATGGGCAGGTACAAGGTCGAATTTTGTCGCAACGAACCCCATTGTTTCTTCACTCATGTCGAGATAGACAATTCTCCTCCTTCCGTGGCCCAAGTGCTCGAATTCCACTGTCAAGTTGTATTTCAGGCCATTGGGCTACACCCTCAAAATGCATCACCTACACAACAATATGCACTAGTCTAGCCATTTTATACACAAATGGAAATTGTTATCAATGCTATGTGCCCCAAAATATTGGTTACGTCGCGACAACCTATCATCTTTAGTGGTCATCCACAGGTTCCACAATTTCACCCTAGTATGCAAAGTGAAAATGAGATTTTGTAGGTATAATTTAACTATTGCCCTTTTAAATTTTTTGGTTTTATGTAATTGCTTTAATATAATATCCAAATTGATTTAAACGGTTGTTGATATCGTATATAACTAATAAATATCCATCTAAACCCTAGTTAGATATCATTTGATATTGTTAAGCTAATGTCGAGGTCAAATATATAGAGTGAACTGCATCCTAAACCTCTAGAGATGCCTGTCAAACCTTTGTTTAATGGGTACAACGCCATAAAAGAGAATTGATATCTTTAGCAACAAATAGATGCAATTGATTAAAGGACAATTCTTCTAGTCTTCTCTTATTCTAGAATTTTTTTTATAAAATATAACCATGAAAGTTTTTTTTGGAGGGTTGTATTAAAATGTGCTTTGAAAGTGATCATCCAGGCCTTAATGATTAGTTGTATTGCATTATATTACTCTTTATATTACATTTCTAAAATTATACTTTTTAATATTAATATCTCAATGACAATCAAAAGTGACAAATTTACTTCAAAATGAAATACTATCAATATATCTTCACTTAAGTAAGTGAATGCATGGAAAATTCCAACCATATATGCATACTAGTATTTATACATCAATTATTTAATCATTTTCTATGAGGAATAACATCTTCAATGGCTTTCTAAACCTTGTTTTCTAGTTTTAATAAGGCATGTCTTATTTCTAGATTCAAATGAAGGGTTTCATTTCTATTTTATGAATTTATCATGAATTTATCAAACTCCGTTGTCTATTCCTAATAAATCTTGTCTATTTCCAAACTCAAATACAAAAATTTGATTTCTTTAATGAATTTATCATGAATTTTATCCAAACTAAAGTGAAATAAAACTCCATCAGATTGATGTCCAAAAGAACAATCTACAACATAGATAAAAATTGAGAGACATACCTCGAACCACTGGTATTATTAGATATGACTCCCTTCCTCATCAATCAACGAATAGCCTCTTCCTTACGAATCAAACCAACAACCTCTTTCTTTCGAGTGCTAGCAAGTTCAACTATGCTTTCAAGTACTAACACTACATATGCATTATAGCTATAAGCTAAATCACTAAATAGACCATCGAGTTGCTCTTAGAGTGATTTATCTTGGCTTGTTTTTATGGGTATGCATCGAAAATGTCCGCAACACATTTATGATTGCACTAGAGAATATCATATTTTATTTGGCATATCGAATTTAGTTTAAAAAGATTAGTAATCATATTTTATTTGGGAGATTTATTTGGCATATCTCCCCACCATTGTACTATGGTCTTCATTTTAATTGTAAATGATCTTCTTTTATTTTAATTGCTGTTGTACTCTTGTACCATGATTTTTATTTAATTGCATTTATAGTAGTAGTTATTTTAATTGCAGATATATTATTAGTACAGTCGATTCGTGGCAGGAGAACGTCGAAAGGTATCGGTTAAGTGTGTACTGGTAAATAATGTGTCGAGCGTTTAGATCCACATTCCACGAAGATTAATGTGAAGTGCACCCAAATTTACAGGTGGTAAATAATGTGCTACCAATTTTACAAGTAGTAAATAAGGTGAAGCACTTCACATACTCCATTCCTAATCACATACTCCATTGCTAATTACATAAATGTGTCAATCAATTGTACAAGATAGTAAATTTTTAATCAGATTAAGTAAATGTGAAAACGTAAACACAGAAACGTAAGCCTTTATAAAAGCAAGGAAGTTAATATTTCAAATCAGAACCCTCCATTTAGTGTGACGACCAAGAGTATTCTATCTACATTTGATCCTGTCCATAAAAACCACATTAAAGACTAGCACAGCTGCTAATTCGCGGCTTAGAATGCCGAAAGGTAGCAACTGAGAACGCGTGTCCCTAATACACTGAGAACACGTGCCCCCAATATAAAACGTTTGTGGTAATCCGTCTGTGGTAATATGAAACGTTTGGCTGCATTAGGTTGATAAATGGAACGTGGCAATTACATATCTTTACAGTAATTTTTTAATGTGATTAGGTAAATGTTAAAAAGTAAACATGTTAACGGATGCCTTGATAAATGCAAGAAAGTTATGCTGATCCATTGATTTTGGAAGACGACTAAGAATATGCCAGCATCTTCAATGCATAGCCATCAAATTAGGGTTTAAGGTTAAATAAGGTTAAAAGATCATTAATTGTGCCCATTGTCAATAGGTGTAGGCCTTTGAGCATAATTAAAAATGTATTAAATGTCTCCATTACCAATAGATATAAACTTTTCAACGTAATTATGAACAAACTATTTTGATAATTAAAATAAATTCTGCAAAATTAAATTTTAATTACAATTGTATTATTATGAAAAAACTATTTTAGTAAATAAAATAAATAAATTTTGCTAAAAAAAAATAAAAATAAATTAAGCACACCACAAAGAAAATGACATTGTACAAAAGGAAATGACATTGTACAAACAATCAAGTAGTAAGACAACTCACCACATATAAGGATAGATGGCCTTTTTTGAGATTTTCTTTTAAATTTTTTTTTTAATGATATTTTCATATATAAATTATCGATTCATTATTTTCAATAATTACAAAATAAATTTTTTAAATATTATATATATATGTATAATTTACAAAATATCAAATTTAATAGATAAATATTATAAAACATTATAGAAATTTTAGATTGAAAAAAAAGTTTATAATATTCAGTTTATTTTCAACGGGTATGTTAAATTAGATTTCCTGGGTTGTGTTTAAGAGCGACGCATGCAGAATGGCAGGCCCTAGAATGGCAGCACCAAACCAGAAGGCACTGTTAGCCAATAACAACGATAGGAGGTCCTTTGGAGACATTGTCAATCTGGTGGGAGCTCTGAATAGTAGATGCAAATATTAAAAAAAGAGCAGAATGTTGTTTGATGTTATTTACTAGGTCACACATAGCAAAACAATCCCTTGCAACTAGTCTTGTCTTTATGGAGTTGGGTCTCTGTGTTTTCGGTTCTGTTGTTGTTCTATTTGGTGGCCTCTGCTTCAAATGTCCTGTCCTAAACTTGGGGACTGTCTACTGTTTCAGGAGGTCTGGAGTAAACTTGGAGGGAGTCGGTTCCAGCACTCAGGTAAGTTTAATCAAAACATACAATGTAGCAACCTGAAATATTGTTTTACAGCAGAACTGATGAACATGGTCTAGGGTTTTTCAAAGGACAACCTCCAGGGGAACTGAACTAGCAACCAGGTAAGACCTCTGCGGTGATCTACCTGTTTTCTCAACCTTTCTGCCTAGTATTCTATTTTTCTGGGCATGTTTAGTTTGTTGCTTCTCTTTTATTCCAGGAATCTCATTAGGTTCTCATCTTTTGGGAGCCCAAGCAGGGGATGCCACTCTTTTTATCTTTCATTTTGATTCCATCAATCCCGAGCGGGGAATCTCACTCGTTTTATCTTTTTCATTTTGGTTCCAGAAATCCCAAGCAGAGGGGTTTGTCGTGAGGACTGAAGTAGTCTGGGGAAACAAAAAGAGGCGTACCATCCGAAGGAAGGCTCAGAAGGCCAGCGCTGCCCGGAATGATACTGTCATTTCTATCAGCGGTAACAGAGATTCAAGTGCACAAGATGAGGTATTAAAAACACCTAGCCAACTCACAGCAAGTAAACCTAGAGCACAATGCTAGAGCTTGAAGCAAGGTCTGTCTTTAATCCCCCATCTTGTGCACTTGCGTCTCTGTAATCACTCACTTACTGCAACTCTAGGAGGTCGAAGCGAGCTCTGTTTTGTTTAGCATCCGTTCGAATCCGGAATACACACAAATGAAAGGTGCCCACATCCACACCCAATTACTCGGCAGGTTTAATAGCCTTAAGATAGCTTTGTGTTTATATATTGCATAAGTGGGGCGAAAATGATTGATAACGATAAGGTTATTTCGGGATGTATATGTTGGGACTCCAACCCGGTTCTCCTTGGCATTGATGAAATGGAGACTTCAAAACCAATTGGCAGGTGTTGGATACGTTGAAGATGTATATGGAGACCTTGAAAACCAGTTGGTAGTTGTTGAATATGGTGAATATATATATACAAGTTCTTCTGGAAGATTGAGGTATGTCTCTTTGTCAATGATTGTAGTTTTTTGTGAATAAGAATGATTACAGACTGCAGTTTAGTTTACTTGTTTTTTGTGAATGTGGATGATTGCATACTTCAGTTTATTTTCTGTAAGAAAAAATTTGTAGTCCTGTATGTCCAGAACATGCACTCACCTGAGGTTTTCTATTAAACCTTTTTTTATTTTCAAAGTAAAAATTGCCATTTCTATTCAAAAATTGAATGGAAATTACACTTTTCAGGTGCATGGTGCACTTATAAGAGTAAAATTACATAAATAATGTATGTTTTATTTCTGTCCCTTAAAAAATAATCCTTAATAATGCCCCTTTTTATATTTTTATTTTTTTAACCTCATGCCACCCCCTTGAAGAAGGATGGTCCATAGGTGACTAACTGTATTGTAGAAGGCGGGAGGTTAAGATTTGTAGAGGGAACTAATTCCTTATCGGAATTAGAGGTGTTGGTTTTGTAAAGGTTTTTCATCCCCCTGTGGAGGGCTTCTTGTGTAGCTACTACCCTTGAGGAAGAAAGCTTGGTATTCATGTCTTCTCTATCCTTTGAGGGAGGACAGGGTTCCTCATTCGACACTTCTAGACAAACAATGTTCTCCGTCTCTAAATCATTAGTTTGCTAATTGGCAGCCAGTTGTGCATTGTCAGCCTCTAGATAAGGTTGCTGACATGCTTGCCAACTTTTTGGTTTAGATTTATGTCTTTTGTTCACTTTTGAGTAGGCACGTACTTGAGGACAAGAATCCTAGAGATGCCTGTTTGTTGGCAGAGCATAGTCAACACCGAAAAGTAGTATTCTCATAATTGAGAACCTGAACCCATAAAAAAATAGGCCTGCTGTAAGAGAATCTTGTCTGGGAGACCTTGGCTAATGTTAATCTCAACACATATTCTAGCATACGGTGTACAAACCCAACTGAACCCATTCTATATATGTTTTTGTGTAATTCCCCAAAGTATTGTTGATATCTCTAAAAACTGAGATATGCCAAAAATGATGAGGCAGATTTGGGAGCTGAACCCAAACTTGCATTTTTGTTATAGACATAGTGGTAGGATCGAGAGAGGGAAACCATGAGGTAACAAAAAAACCCTCTCTGCCTCGAAACAAAGGGCCCTCCTCTAATACTTTTTTATAATCAACAGGGTTGGAAACAAAAGAAACCCGAGTAGAGATAAACCTCACAATCCTTTCTCCAGGTAGAATAAATTCATTGGTACAAATCAGAAGTTAAAAGCTAGAAACCATTGAATTTGGGTATTGCCAAAGAGGATTGGTGAAATGAAAGTAAGTCTTTGACATCCGGCCCAAAGTGTTAAAAAGTGTACCTTGGACAAGTGTTTCTAGCCTAGGCGCCTAATATGTGTGGGAAAGTGTCCATTGTGGTCCCTAGCACATCAACTTTATGAGATATAAAGTTAAAATTGACTTTGAGAATATTTCATGAAAAGGGTGACTAAAGAGACATTTAATCACCACCGTTGATCTTGATGGCCCAAGATCATCTAAGCAATTAGATTAAGTGACTCTTCATTTGGAATCTCAAAAGCTAACCCTAGGGAAATGAGGCACAACATTGTTATTCATGTGCATTGAATGAGGAGAGGGAGCAAGAAAGAAGCGCAGAGAAAAGAAAGACGATTTTGCAGTTAGGGCATGAATTCCAAGGCAAAGTGCTAGCACACAAATCGAGGCAAGAGTTCAACAAGTAATGAGGCCGTACTGTACAAAATTGAGCAGACCGTACTATTGATATTTGGCATAGAAATCAAGGGAGAAGACTGCACAAATTTTGAGGCATTTTTGTGTAGTCGTACATCAAGTTTTTGCACATAAATTGAGGCTACAGTTTGGCACAATTTTCCAGATCGATTGTACAATAGACAGACACAAAAATCAAGGAGCTGGATCGTACAGTTCGTATAGGAAATCTGGGCACAAATTTCGAGGAGTTTGGCACAGATTTTGAGGAGGTTGCCTGACTTGAATTTCGAGATAAGTTTGTACATTTATTGCTAAAGAAGATTGTTGTAAAAGAGCAATTTTTCTCTGAGCTCTGAAATAATAAAAATCCCCTCTCACTGGTTTTCCCCTTGTGGGTTTTTCCAAGGTTAGTTTGACCAAAAATCTCAGTGCTTCATTTTCGGGGTTTGTGCTTATTTCTGGTTCAGTTTGCTGTTAAGAGGCTCTTGTGTTTCTTGTTATAATTTTCTGTTTATGCTAATATCATTTATAACAGAGAAATAAATGTGGGTTGGGCATTAAACAGTGCAAATTGTTGAGACTTGAAATCAGGTTGGGGTCTGAGAATAATTTACATGGTATTAGCGCTGCAAATGAACTGAGAAGGGGAATATATCAACAAACAAAAACAAAGATTTTGTTGAGGGAGAGAGGTACTTCTCACTAGAGTAGAGATTTGGACTTGGATATCAGTTGTGAAGGTCAATGGCCACTAGTTGGAGGGTTGAGGTCAAATTGGATGGGGCTTCTAATTTCAACCCATAGAAGGAGAGGATTGTGTTGCTTTTGCAGGAGTGTGAGTTATGGGACATTGTGAACAACACACAAACGAATCTTGTGACGGTGCCTACAGATGCTACTCTTTTGGCCGCTTACACCAAGAAGAATATCAAGGCTAAAAGAATCATCCTGATGCCGTAAAGGACCATGTGATTCCACAGGTGATAGGTAAAGCCAATGCCTATGAGATGTGGGAATCCTTAACTAAACTTTACCAAAGTTCCAATGAAAACCAGAAAATGGTATTGAGGGAAAAACTAATGGTTAGAGATGAAAATGTTGCCACATATCATACCAAGATAATTCAGGTTAGAGATGAACTCGGTGTTGTTGGGAAGGTTATTGTTGACAATGAACTTGTGAAAACTGCTTTGAATAGTGTGACCAAGCAATGGGCTGTCTTTGTTGAGCGTATTGTTGCAAGAGAAAATCTGCCCAAGTGGGATCGTCTTTGGGATGACTTCATACATGAGGAAACTTGAAGAGGATATGTGTAGGGGAGTTCATCTAATGGTAATAACTAGGAGAATGTGGCTCTTGCTACAAAGAGCAAGAAGTCCAAGAAGGGTTCCAAGAGTGGGAACAAGTCAAAGGGTGAAGGGAAAAAGGACACGAGCAAAGTCAAGTGCTTTGCATGTCACAAGATGGGGCACTATGCAGGTCAGTGTCCTAATAAGAAGAAGAAACAGATTGCAACTTCAACAGATGTGGAGGAGTTTTCCACTAGGTTTGAGAAGGAATTTTCTTTATTGGTGTGTCTTTCCTCTAAAGCAACATCTACTAGTGTATGGTATATTGATAGGAGAGCCTCCCGCCATATGACAGGGGTTTGTAATCATTTTATAGATCTTACAAAGATTGAGGATCTTGAGGTGGTGCTTGGAGATGACTCGGTGGTCAAGGCAGTTGGTAGTGGGACAATATCCTTTCAGAGGGAGTCCCAACCTCCCATGTTGGTGAGAGATGTTCTATATGTTTCGGGCTACTTGAAATCAGTTTCCACTATTGAGGATAAGGGATATGAGTTGGTGTTTTGCGATAGACAGGTGCTCTTGTATCCTAAGGGATCCAGTATCACTTTGGCCAAAGTGATTGGGATTCATCATGAGAAGTTGTACAAGCTCATGTTTCAGCCAGCTAGAGCATTGATACACAATACCAGCAATAGTGACCTTTGTGAGCTATGGCATAGGAGGATGGCTCATTTACATCATGGGGCTCTGAGGATATTGAGAGAGATTGTTGCCGGGATACCAGATTTCAGTACAGAGCAGGAGGAGGTGTGCACTGGGAAAGTACGTCAAGACTACTTTTCCAAGTGTGACAACATAGTAGCAGGTATTCTTGATTTGGTACATTTTGATGTATGTGGTCCTATGTCTTCTGTAACTTTGAGTGGATATGAGTATTATGTTACTTTTATTGATGACTTCTCTAGGAAGTCTTGGATTTTCTTCATGAAGACCAAAGGACATGTCTTCAAGCGGTTCCAAGAGTTCAAAGCTCTTGTGGAGAACCAAATAGGGAAGAAAATCAAGGTGTTGAGGTCTGACAATGGGGGTGAGTATACTTCCAATGACTTCAATGATTTCTGTGCAAGAGAAGGTATTAAGAGAGAGTTGTCAGTTCCTTACAAATCGCAACATAATGGGGTTGCTGAAAGGAAGAACATGGCCATAGTTGGGGTTGCGAGAGCCATGCTATTGATTAGGGGCTACCACTCTTTCTTTGGGCTGAGGCATGCAACACTGTAGTTTATCTGCAGAACAAGAGTCCACACAGAGTATTGGGGAACAAGACTCCCGAGGTGGCTTTCTTTGGGAGGAAGCATGAGGTTGGGAACTTCAGGATCTTTGGATGCCTAACATATTCGCATATCCCTTTTGAGAAGAGGACAAAGCTAGAACCCACAACAAAAAATGATATTTTTGTTGGGTATAGCGAGACCTCAAAGGCTTTCCGCATATACATTCCCTCCTTGAGGAAGACAATTGTGAGATGAGATGTGAGATTTGAGGAGGACATAGCCTTTAGGAGGTCACAAGATGTTGAGCAGGGGGAGTAGCAGGCTCCTCAACTTCAGGTGAGTTCACTGCAGAGTACAGTGTCATAGAGTTTAGGACCACCGGTTTCAGGGACGACTAGTTCACAGGTGACAGGGTCATAGAACAATGGTCCTTAGATTACTAGTTCACATGGTACAGTTTCTTAGTCTATTGGTTCTCAGATGACCACGGGAGGATCATCATCTTTAGGTACTCAGTCTTTAGGTGTTGGGATTGAGGAGGAGTCCCCTCCACAGGATGCTACTTAAGAGAAGAGGAAGCCAAAATGGCTTCAAGACGCTTTGAAGGAAGCTCAGGGATCTATGGGAAATCCCAGGAAGGCTTTCAGGGAGAGTAAACCTCCAGAGAGATTTTGTAGCTATTTAGCTATAGTGAGCAACATTAGTGAGTCCGAGCCCTCCAATTTTGAGGAGGCGACAAATCAATAGGTCTGGAAGGATGCCATGGTGGATAGTACAATTCTATCATGAAAAATGATGTGTGGGAGGTTGTGCCAAGACATGAGGGGAAGTCGGTGGTGACTTCTAGGTGGCTCTATAAAATCAAGCATGCTGTAGATGGCAACATTGAGAAGTACAAGGCTTGGTTTGTGGCTTGAGGGTTCTCACAGGTAGAGGGAGTCGATTATGATGAGACCTTCGCTCTGGTTGTTAGATATACCTCGATCAGGGAAGTGATCTCCATTGCATCAGAGATGGGTTGGAAGATCCACCAAATAGATGTGAAGATCGCATTTCTGAATGGTCTTATACAAGAGGTGTTCATTGAGTAGCCATAGGGCTTTGAGGTACATGGGAGAGATTCTCATGTGTGCAGATTAAAGAAGGCATTATATGGACTTAAGCAAGCTCCCAGAGCTTGATATTCTAGGATTGATACATACTTGTAGCAGATGGGTTTTGAGAAGAGTGAGGCAGATCCCAACCTTTACTACATTGTGGTTGGTGATGATCCTCTTATTTTTGTGTGTTGAAATTAATGCAGCTGCAAGAGCCATTCTCCTGAGGATGGAAAAGACCCTAGCTATAGACTAGGCCCCCCAACACACTCCTGGGGTTTCTTGGTATAAGACCAAGATAGTGAGAGCCATGGCAAAAGACCCTTGTGAGGGCCCCCAGTAGATGACTGGGATTCTTGGTCTAGAACCAAGCAGCAAGACCCTTGTGAGCCCCCCCAGTAGATGACTAGGGTTCTTGCTCTTGGACCAAGCAGTAAGTCCTTAGATGTGTTTAGGGCCCCTGGATGTGTTCAAGGGAATCCTTGCTCAGTGCTTGGATTGATCCTTGGATATATTGCTTGGTGGTTGAGATAAGTCCCTAGATATGTCTAGGGCCCCTGGATGTGTTCCAGGGAACCCTTGCTTGATGCATGGGTTGATCTTTGGTCTTGTACGGTGGATAAGACCTTAGATGTGTTCTAGGGCCCCCATATGTGTTCTGGGGCAACCTGGTTGCTGACCAGGTAGATCTTGGTGTAATACCAAGATGTGTTGATATGTGATCCTCTTCTTCTCTCCTAGATGTATCTAGGAGTGTCTATGAAGATGGACTTGATCACATTGTTGATGTACCCCCTTATGCAGTGTTGATAAAGTTTATAGGTCACTATGAGACTCATGTGGACATGCTTTGCCATTATGTAACTCCCCTTGACTTTGTCTTAAAAGGTAACCCTTTGTTGCTTGCCTTCACTCTTGTTTTATGTGATGGGGATCTTGTTTTATGTGATTGGGATTTTATTTATGGGATTAGGGTTTCATATGTGATTAGGGTTTTAATTAAATATTAATTGACATATTAATTAATATTTATATTAATTAAATGTCAATAATTACCCTAACCCCTCTCCCTAACTATAAATTAGACCCTACCCTTTGTATTTTACACCTACACTCACTTCACTCTTTGCTCCTATTCCTATTGTTACTACGGCTACCTCAGTTTGTTCTTTCTTGGTGATGGTACCTTGTGATTTCTCTTCTTCTTAACTGAGGTATTGTTTGGCTGGGAGCATCAGTTCAATTTTTATTAAGGAGACACTTCAGTCCTCTCTCTCCCTGGCTGTATATGCTGCTGTGGATTACTTGCTTGGCTGTTGAAGGCTTTCTATTAAGAGCCGCGGACCTTCATGTAGCTGCCACGGACCTCTCCTCAGCTGGTTAAGTGTGTCGCAGATCCTCCGACCACTTCTAGGTGTGCCACAACCTTTTCTATTGTTGTCCTTGTTGTGGAGGGTATTGCTGTTTTCACTTATGGGGCCTCCTACACTTCAGATATGAGTTTTTTATTTGCTTATGGAACCATTGTTATTTTAGATCTGAGTTGTTTGCTTATAAAGCCTTTGATATTTCAGATCTGAGTTGTTTTGCTTATGGAGCCATTGTTATTTCAGATCTGAGTTGTTTGCTTATAAAGCCTTTGATATTTCAGATCTGAGTTGTTTTGGCCATTGTTATTTCAGATCTGAGTTGTTTGCTTATAAAGCCTTTGATCCTACCAGATCTGAATTTTTGTTTGAGGGTTTGACATCGATCCTACTAGATCCGAGTTTTGTTTGAGGGTTTGACATTGATACTATCAGATCTGAGTTTTTGACATTGATACTTCCAGATCTGAGTTTTGCTTGAGGGTTTGATTTTAATATTTCAGATCTAAGTTTATTTTGCTTATGGATTCATTGGTATTTTTAGATCTGATCTTGTAATTGCTTGAGTAGCCTCATGTACTTCCAGATCTGAATTTGTTTGCTTATGGAGCCTCTTGTATCTCCAGATCTGAGTTTGTGTTTGCTTGGGGTTATTTACTTTTATGACTTTGGTTTATTATTTCCATTGGGTTTTTACTATCCATGACAAAATTATCCCACAGTTCTCTTGACAGAGATCAAACCCTAGAGGTTTGATATATGAACCTAAACTTCATTTGAGCATACTTACAGAGGCATACTTCTACATGTGACAGGTACACTTTCTTCATTGGCTAAGAGGTAAACTAAGATTTGTTTTTCTACACTCAGGAAATTTGTTTATGTTCAGAAATTTAATTTCATGCATACAGATCTGTTTATCTCTTGGTTTAATGTGCTGATCTAAAATTGTTTTAGTGACAAAATTTAAAAGAATGTCTCTGTTTCACTTTTTTCCTAAAATCTAACATATTGTGCTTTATGTGGACGATCTTTTCATTACAGCGACAGAAAGACTCATAGATGGTAGTAAGCATAGTTTTGCTTCAGAGTTTGAGATGAAAGACATTGGATTGATGCATTGTTTCTTGGGATTGGAGGTTTGGTAGGAGTCGAGACATATTTTCTTGGGACAGGCTAAGTATGTTGTTGACATTCTGAAGAGATTTCAGATGGAGGATTGTAGGGCCATGTCCACACTCATGATTGCCAATTGGAAGAAGTTGAATGCTTTTGAGTCTGAGTTGGTTGATCCCACGATTTATCGTCAGTTGATAGGCTCATTGATGTATTTGGTCAACACCAAGCCATATATTTGTTTTGCTATCAACACTCTCAGTCAGTTTATGGTGGAGCCTAAGAGAGTGCATTGGGTGGCAACAAAACATGTGCTCAGGTACTTTCGGGGTACAATGGATTATGGCTTAGACTATGTGAGAGGGGAGGGAGTTAGATTGATAGGCTATATAGACTCAGATTGGGCAGGATGTGTTGTTGATAGGAAGAGTACTTTGGGGTGCTATCTTGGATTGAACCAACAGTTGTGTCTTGGTTCAATTGGGAGCAAAAGTTAGTGGCACTGAGTTCTACTGAGGCAGAGTACATGACAAACGGTTAGGCCAGTTGTGAGGCCATATGGCTTCGCAAGTTATTGGTTGGTATATTTGGTGTGCAGTTGAGGCCCACGGTGATTTACTGTGACAATTAGAGTTGCATAAAACTCTATGAGAATCCAGTGTTTCATGACAATTCTAAACACATCGAGATTAGATATCACTTCATCTGAGACTATGTTCAGAGCAGTGTTTTAAAAATCGTTGAACTGGAACCGGAACCGGCTGGTTTGACCAGTTTGATGGTCGATCGATTCAAACCGGCCAATAAATCGAACCGACCGACCGGTTTATGACCAAACCGGCCGGTTTGGTCCCTAAAACTTGAAACCTAAGTAACAGAGAAGTACTTGGCTCATGTTTTCTCATGCAAGTTGGAGTTGTAAGGTGTTTTGGTGTGCAGTTGAGGGTTATTTTGCCTTACTAATGCTATTTAAAGAGGTCGCCACCCCCTCCATTTCACCCACCCTAGTAATTAATGGTAATGTTAAATTCTTAAAGTAAAAGTGACATTCCTTTTACTTAAATTTTTAACATTACCATTAAATATTTCAGGATGTTTGAGAGTGGTTCCAACCTCATTGGACTTCATATGGAGAAAGTAGAATTTTAGGTCCCATTCAAAATTCAGCAGACTTAACAGTTTTCAGGATTTCAAGATTGGCAAGATTGCAATGTTTCCACTGGATTCTATCATGTATGAGGGTATGGAATTGACATTTAATCAAGAGAACCAACCCTTTTATGTACCTTGATGTTGGTGCATTGATTGTTGAACTCTTTTGTCATGACCCCAGTAAAAATGTACCCTTCACTCAAGTATAAACTCTTCTATTGAACTCTTCTCTTTGTCGTCGTGTCAGGTGACTTAGTAGTGTATGTGCACACCAACCTCCGTCTTATACACAAGCAGAGAGAAGAGTGGTTGAAGGGAAAGACAAAGAGGTGGGATGTGTTTTCTGATGATAAGGTTTTGAACAACAGTGTTGAGTTGTCATTAGCTAACTTGGATCTTATGAACTACTGCTAGAGCCGGTCACTTTTGATGATGGTGATCTTCTTGAGGGGTCATCCTCCAAAGTTCACATCAACAAATGCACAGATTGCATTGGATATAGGGGAGGAGGAGGATGGAGGAGAGAGCAGTGGTAGTGATGCCAATCTTGATGATTATGACATGGAGGACTACTAAAAGTCACGACTCATGAGCTTTGAGATTCTTCCATCTACGGTTCTAGTATTTACCCTATGGCTATTTTGTATTTTTCATTGGCATTCCCACCTATAGTATCAATGACTCTAACTTAGTATGTTATTTGATGTTGTAGAGGCCATTTAGAGCCTCCTTGATTATGTATTTATGTTCCAATCTCTAGATATGTATTGCATGTGGTGTCGTTTTGATATATTCATGAGCATACTTTGGATATGTTGTCTCTAATTGTCTCTAATGCTTTGGAAATATGATTTAAAATCTTAAAAAATTTTTTTTTGGTTAAAATTTAAATATTTTATGTATTTTTTTAAAAACTGGTTCATTGAAACCGGTTCGACTGGTTCATTACTGGTTCTGGTTCCGGTTCAGGTTGGACCCTCGACCGGTTCCGGTTTTTAAAACTATGGTTCAGTGAGGGGTAGTTGAGCTTCAGTTCATATCCACTGATGAGTAGGTAGCAGACATCCTCACTAAGGTTTTGGGAAGAGGCAAGTTTGTACCCTTCAGAGATACGCTGGGAGTGGTGAGGAACACTTTCCTCGGTAAGGAGTGTTAAAAAGTGTACCTTGGACAAGTGTTTCTCATAGCCTAGGTGCCTAGTATGTGGGAAAGTGTCTAATGTGGTCCCTAGCACATTAACTTTATGAGATACAAAGTTAAAAGTGACTTTGAGAATATTTCATGAAAAGGGTGACTAAAGAGACATTTAATCACCACCATTGATCTTGATGACCCAAGATCAAATCTGAGCCATTAGATCAAGTGACTCTTCATTTGGATCACAAATGCTAACCCTAGGGAAATGAGGCGCACCATTGTCATTCATGTGCATTGAATGTGTAGAGAGAGCAAAAAAGAAGTGCAGAGAAAAGAGAGGCGATTTTGCAGCTAGGGTACAAATTCCAAGGCAAAGTGCTAGCATGCAAATCGAGGCAAGAGTTCAGCAATTAATGAGGCTGTACTGTATGGATTATTGAGCAGACCGTACAGCTGATATTTGGCACAGAAATTGAGGGAGAAGACTGCATGAATTTTGAGGCATTTTTGTGCAGCCATACAGCAGTCTCTGGCACAGAAATTGAGGCTACAGTTTGGCACGATTTTCTAGACTGACTGTACAGCAGACAGGCACAAAAATCGAGGAGCTGGACTGTACAGTTCATACAGGAAATCTGGGCACAGATTTCGAGGAGTTTGGCACAGATTTAAAAGAGGTTGCCTGGCTCGGTTTTCGAGATAAGTTTGTACATTTATTGCTGAAGAAGATTGCTGTAAAAGAACAATTTTTCTCTGAGCTCTGAAATAATAAAAATCCCCTCTCTCACTGGTTTTCCGCTTGTGGGTTTTTCCAGGGTCAATTTGACAAAAAATCTGTGTTTAATTTTCTGGGTTTATGCTTTTATTTCCGGTTCAGTTTGCTGTTAAGAGGCTCTTGTGCTTCCTGTTATAATTTTCTGTTGATGTTAATATCATTTACAGCAGAGAAATAAATGTGGGTTGGGCATTAAACAGTGCAAATTGTTGAGACTTGAAATCGGGTTGGGGTCTGAGAAAAATTTACACAAAGACCTTCAACTTTGGCATTTTTGGATTTTTCCACCATATACACACTGGGTAGAGGAGAATTCAGAGTAACAGAATTAGAAGGTTTGTTTTTGATTGCATACTTGAAGGAAACAGTCTTTGAAGTTGAAGACACCCGACGGCCCACTGCTCCATGTAATCATAGTACAAAATTGATGGTTGAATCTTTTGCATAAGCCAGAGTTTGAGAGTGTAGATTGGTCTTCCATTTGCTTATCCTAAAAAATAAGGTTTCATTGGTCCATAGGAATTCCTTGTAAAAGCTCCAATTTCTGTTTCTTCTCAGCCACATAATCAATATAATCCACCCACAAAAGTATGGTATTCCCAAGGAGAGACTTTACCATAATCTGAAACCGAGCCTTTATAATAGAAGTTTCAACAAACTCTTTTTGAGCAGACACTTCTTCAAACACTTGGCACACACCCTTTGATATGCTGAGAGCGAATTCCAGGTACCTACACAGCCTGAGAGGTTTCCTATTTCAAACAGAGCGATACAACCAGGTCCTAGAGGGTCTATTTCCCCAAGAAACACTGACTTGACATCATGTCTAGGGTCACGACTGCCAAAAGCCAAAAGTTCTTTTTCACTGGAAGGGCACTTGACAACATAGGCAAAAGCCTCAGTGTGACCGTCCCTCTCATCTATGGATTTGCTCAAATATAAATTGCCCAGTATTTCTACTTGTACCTGCAAAATGCTTACACTGATAGAATCAAGAGGAAAATGAATGATGATGAAGGATAATCCACTGGTATATGGGCTGCCCACCGGATCCATAATCACGACCTGCCAATGAAATTTATCATCTCCCACCAGTTCGACATTGTATAATATGGGAAGATCCCTTTGCTAGTGTGGAAAATCCTTCGTTATATGCTTGGCTGTCATTGCTAAAAGCCCTTTGTTGTTTATACTCTCGGTTGCCATTGCTAAAAATCCAATACCATTTTACTGAACCATGCCTCTTCAGGTATTACATTTTTGACTAATTTTGATAGACTTTTTTTTTAATTAAATAGTGTATTATTTACTTCAACCCAGAGTTCTTTCAATTAGATGTTTACATATTAACACACTTTTAACCATTGTAACCATGATTCTATTTTTTCTCTGCCTTTGTTTAGCTCTCTTTGCAGTATCAATGTCAAATGGGTTTCTATGGTGCTTTCTTGCAAGCCACACTTAACAAAATTAGTAAATTACTCATCTCCTTGCATGAATGGTAGGTCATATACCATATCTGACTTCCTCATCAACATGAGGTTTTGATCACTTGTGTGCCAAATCTTTCATGCCTTAATTTGGATTTTTTTAGTTGTCACTTGTAGTAATTGCCTAAAGACCTACAACTATGGTTGATGCCGTTTTCTTGAACTCCTGTAGCGAAAAGAAATTGTTTTCTTTGTTCCTTACATGCCATTATTAAATTCAATTTTATATTCTTTTTTTGCAATTTATGGCATTCCTTTTTTATGTGAACATATTTGCTAGAAAACAAATAATTTAGTGCCAGGATTACTATTTATTTGTTGTTATTGCTTGTCAATGTGCTTTTGAAATTGTCCTCTCTTATATAAGGTTGTTTCTTTTTGCTTTAACTTCATCTTTGATGTGTTCTATGGAGATTTCATCTTCATGCATTTTCTCCCTTTGTTCTTATAACAAAAGGTTATTTTAATCTTCTAACGTTGAATTTTGTCTTCTTGCAGATAGGCTCAAGTTTGTTATGAAAATCTTGAATTATCTTGGCAATTTATGAGAGAACCTTATAGAGAATTGTTAAAAGCATATTTGTATATGAAGAATGGTTTGGGAGGGTGAATGCTATCAATGGTGTATGTGTACAAAGTTGTGCCAATGATGGGTTTTGGAAATAAGCTCTTGAATACTACTTATCTTAGATTTGATAATTAAAAAATAATATTGTCAGTGCTTTATGTTGTCTTGTTAGTTTATTTGACTTAATACTAGATTACAGTCTCCTTTCAGTGGTGCCAATCTGTTTTGACAGTGGAGGTAAAGCCAATGATTTTTGCTACTATGTTGTCTTGATTTGAAGTGCTATGTTCATTTTCTCTTTTCCCTATATTCACTTTGAAACTTAGACTTCTTTCTCCTCTTAAAACCAAGTTCACTTTACACTTAAAAAACACTTTTAATTAATAATAAAAGACTCTTTTATTAATCAAGGAATAATAGTCCTCCACATAAAGTGCATTTTATATTTTCAATGGAGGCCTTTTGGTGAATATAAGATTCTCAAATGATTTATATGTGATTTGTTTCAAAGCCTTTCCATATAAATCCTCCACACCTTATTAGTTCCTGTCCGAAGGCCATTGCAATGAGTTCATTGTGTACTCGATATTCTTTTTGTGTAAGTAAGAGAAGCTTATATTAAGTGTAAACAAGATTTACATATACACAGTCTGGTTGCCTATCAATTTGCCAAGAGGACCATGACAGTCCATTGATGTCAAAGAGAAACTGAAAAAACGAAATTGAAAAAACTTGCCTGCCCCAATTGGGAAACCGTGCATAGAAGTATGATGTTCATATAGAGAAAACTTATAATTTTCAAACCAGTATGTCCATGCTATCTTCCTAAAACTGACCAAAGCTAGGGAACATAAGAAAAAGATCCTAAAAAACCTGAAAAACCCACTAGTGCTTTTCATGAGATCCTGAGCTGAGGAAGGTCTTTGCCCCGCCAGAGCTAGGCTCAACAACAGATGGTCCTGCTTAGGCCCACGTACTTGGAGGTGGGTAGCAGGTGCCTCCCAAGCGCTGCACCATCCAAGAGATCACTGAAACTAAGTAGTCATTCTGCTCCTCAAGGGTTTCCATCTTTCTTTTTAGCTGCTTGAAATATTTATCTTTGGGCAGCATACCCAATGCCACCATTGATTTGGTGTGCCAGTATGCTTCCAAGGTTTTGAAGTATTTTGAATTTCTGGTCCTTGTGCATTCCGAGTCCTGACTGAAATCCCCAACCATCTACTAAATTTTGTCATCTGTTTTGAATGCCCTGACTAGCTTAACTTCATTTTCCAGGGAAGGCAAGTTGGCCTTGCATTATTTTGGCACCAGCTCCTGGTATGAATCTAAGTCACCTGACACGGGGACACGGGACACGGAGGACACGGAAATACGAGTATCCGACACGGGCACGACGACCCCCAGAAATAGGACATGGAGGACACGTTATATATATATAATTTATATATCAAAATTTAAATTATGAATTACACATGCAAAAATGAAATAATTAAATTGTAAACAGTTACACGATGATGATACAAATTCAATCATACAACTAGTACTAACTTAGTAACTACAAAGTTACTAAGTTACTAACATAAATGATGACATTGCCAACTCAACACTGTTGTCCAAACCCATATCATCAGGAACCACATCCCACATCTTTGTCTTTCCCTTCAACCAGTCTTCTCTCTGCCCAGTGCCTGCAAATAAGACAAAGGTTGGTGTGCAGATACACCACTAAGTCACTTGACACGATGACAAAGAGAAGAGTTCAACATAAGAGTTTATACTTGAGTGAAGGATACATTTTTATTGGGGTCGTGACAGAAGAGTTCAACAATTAATGCCACCAACATCGAGGTACATAAAGGGTATGGTGCGCTTGATTAAATGCTAGTTTCATACCCTCTCACATGATAGAATCCAGTGGAAACATTGCAATTCCGCCAATCTTGAAATCCTGAAAACCGTTAAGTTTGCTGAATTTTGCATGGGACCTAAAATTCTACTTTCTCCATATGAAGTCCAATGAGGTTGGAACCACTCTCAAACATCTTGAAACAATTAATGGTAATGTTAAAAATTTAAGTAAAAGGATGAAAATATTTAAGAATTTAATATTACCATTAATTACTAGGGCGGGTAAAATGGAGGGGGTGGGGACCTCTTTAAATAGAATTAGTAAGGCCAAATAACCCTTAGTTGCAAACTGAAACACCTCACAACTGCAACTTGCATGAGAAAACATGAGCCAGGGTCCTTTTCTGAGTAGGACACGTGTCCTATTTTCAAGACACGCGTGTCATGTGAACATGACACGTTCTAAATGAGTATCCGACATGTGTCCTACCGTTTGGTGTCCGATACATAGGATTCGCGACACGAGGGGGGGTTTGGACGTGTCAGGTGACTTAGGTATGAATCTGCCACAACTGTTGCTGCCAGGGTCGCCCGCGATGGGCCAACAGAAAACCACAGGGCTTACGACCTTGAGGGGCCATTGGAAAGAGATAAAGACTAACAGGGAACCCAAAGAAAATGCAGAGGAAACAAGGAAAGAGCCTCGAATTCCAAGCTAATAGAATCCCAAACCAAAGACAGGTGATATCCATATGTGAACTGGGATGCCAATTAAAAACCAGGAGAGCCATCAAATGTAGACGTACCTTCCCTTCATTACCAGTCATGAGTAATGTTTGCATCATGGAGAGGTAATGCTGGTTGCGTGCTCTAACTGTCTCTTCTTCTCTCATGACCTGAATATCCATTACTTCCAATGAGCGAATCGTCTTCTCCTGTACTCGCCCTGGTCTGAGTGTTAGAATTAGGGAAAGAAGACAAAAAATAAATTTCCTTTCAATTTTTCTGTTAGTTAGATCAACAAGAGCATGGAAATCTAATTAAAACTTAGAACATAAATGTAATAAAATAGTAGATCTAAAAACATGCTTAGATCTAGGCTACAGATTTATTTCTGAATAAACAAAACTACCAAATCTAAACTGTAGATGAATTTCTTAGTTAGCAAAACAGATAGATCTGAACAATAGAGTTATTTCTAAGTATGCTAAGTCAATAGATCTGAACTATATAAAGCACTTTAACCACATAAATATTTCTGAACAATTAGATCTGAACCATAAGACTATAAGTCAATAGATCTGAACTATATGAAGCAATTTAACCACGTAAATATTTCTGAACAAATAGATTTGAACCATAAGACTACAAGTCAATAGATCTGAACTGTATGAAACAATTTAACCACAAAAATATTTTTGAACAAATAGATCTAAACCATAAGACTATAAGTCAATAGATCTGAACTGTGTAAAGCAATTTAACCATAGAAATATTTCTGAACAATTAGATCTGAGCATGAGCAATAAAATAAAACTGAAAACAACACCTTACCTCTTGAAGACTTACCTCTGTGTAATGAAGAGAAGTTTGGCACACATGAGGAATGCTATACCACTAGAAGTTATGCTCAGATAAGTCTAGGGTTCATAGATCAACCTCAATGGGTTAGATCTCTGTCAATGAGAAATAGGACTGATATGCCACCATAGAAAACCTCGCATAAGAACACACAAAACCCAACATAAAACACTTGAAGCAAACCCTTATTCCAGCCAGCAATAACAACAAAGAAAGAGGAGGCTTGGAAGCTTTAGATCAGGACGACAGTCCTAGATCAAGCCCTAACTACCCAGCAGTAGGACCACGGCTTAAGCATGTTCCAGATCTATTCAAACAAGAGGGACGACAGCCTTAAGGGAAGAGTCCAACACATGGAAGAGGGCCGACTTCAATAGACAAGCAGAGAAAGAGAAGGGCGACAACAAGAACACTTCACAACAGTGTTTAGATCACCCTCTACATACACAACAACAACAAAAATATCTTAGAAGAGACCTGTCAACAAAACAATAAAAACTGAACTGAACTGTCACAAGGAGGTCGCACCACTCATAGAGAATATCAAATCAATCCGCCAGACTTGGAAGAGGAGAGAATGAGTGAATAGAAAAGTGAGGGGGGAGGATTTATATTTATAGTTTTAGGCTAGGGCTAGGCTTATAAAAATATAATTAAAAATAACATATTAATTAATATAAATATTAATTTAATATGTTATAATTAAACATTAATTAATAATTTTTTTATTAAGCCTTAAAACAAAAACCAAACCCCAATCAAATTCACACTTAAAAACCAAAGGGTGAAGAACAAGTAAGGGAAAGGGTGAAGAACAAGTAAGGGGTTTAGGAGAGACTTTCTTAGTGGCAACACATGTCCATATAATTCTCAAGGTGACCAATTAGCTTTATCATCACTGCATATGGGGTACATCCCTCATGTGGTCATGCTCATCTTTATAATCTCTCCTAGGTCCTGTGAACCATCTTGGAAGAGAGGAAGATGATCACATACCAACAAATTTTGGTATTACACAAAGATCTACCTGATCAAAGACCAGGTTGCCCCAGAACACATCTGGGGTCTTATCCACCAAGGTACAAGACCAATGATCAACCCATGCTTTAAGCATGGGTACCCTAGAACACATCTAGGGGCCCTAGGCACTTCTAGGGACTTGTATCAACCACCAAGGAACACATCCAATGATCAATCCAAGCTTAGGGCAAGGATTTCTTGTAACATATCTAGGGGCCCTAGAATACATCTAGGGTCTTTATTGCTTGGTCCCAGACCAAGAACCCCAATCATCTACTGGGGGTCCATACAAGGGTCTTTTTGCTTGGTCCCATACCAAGAACCCCAATTATCTACGGGGGGCCCTCGCAAGGGTCTTTTCAATTTTTCCATGGCTTCTAACAACTTGGTCCCAGACCAAGAACCCCAAGAGTGTACATAACTGGGGGCCCTCACAAGGGTCTTTTCAATTTTGCCATGGCTTCTAACAACTTTGTCCTAGACCAAGAACCCCAGGAGTGTACTGGGGGCCCTAGTTCACAACTAGGGTCTTATGCCATCCTCCAGGAGAATGGCTCTTGCAGCTGCATTAAATTCAACACCGAGTATCATTCATGTTAAGTTTTGAGATATTATTAGGTTTCTTTTCAATTTACTAGATAACAATAGCATAGGTAGGATCACTGAGAGAAACACAATTACAAGATACACAACATTTATCCTGGGAAACCCTCGTGGGGGAGAAAACCCAACAAAAACATCCTTAATATGGATAGCCAATACAATGCCAAGTCAATAAACCAAAACACTAGAGAATATCCAACATTGAGCAATGCGCTTCTCTCTTCCTTCTCCCAACTGCAACTACCAAACTTGCACTTGATGAGCGAATGAGTGAGTGAAAAAATAAGGCATTGGCCTCCTTTATTTATACTAGCTGGCATGTGCTGGAAATGTGTCTCTTCACTGGGAATGGCCGACTTCACTTCTTAGTGGTTAAACCACTTTAATTAGGCCTGGGGGCCGACTTCTTAATTTGCATAATATAGTTAGGGTTTGACCAATTCACAAAAAAAGATTTGGTCAATTATAATGCTCGACATGATCAATCCACAAAAAGGGATTGATCTAATTAATAATGACTCAATAATAAATAGAATACTCTTTGCAGTTACAATATTTCAACAATTCCATCTCCTTCTATCGTCATTTCCACACAAGGCTGAGTCATATGAAAGTGAGGGCGGTGCCATCAGGGGGTTAAAACCATGATTAATGCTAGCCAACTATGATGCGAGGGGAGAAGGCACCATTTGACTCTCCACACAGCTGCTGTCTGGTGGACACCCCATCCCGAGTTTGCGTACTTGATATTAGTTTAGTGTTTGACTTTAAATTTCTTTTGATTTTTAATATTTAACATAGGCAATTATAAATAACTGATTATAGCAATTAAATTAAACCAAAAACTTTATTTTTCTTGCCTATTATTGGATGTGAAGGTTGGGGTCTTATTCTGACAGTGGCAATGATATTGTTGGTAATATTGTCCACATTAAAACCATTTCCCTATATTGTATATCAATATTTAATCTCCAGAGGTAATAAATGGAATTGTGCTGCTCAAAATTTTAGATTCAATAAACTTTAGCATTACAAGTGTGGACAAATCTTCCAATTCTGGCATGGAAGTCTTATTAGTGACAGCAATTGTAATAATGCAATTGGAATCATTTAATCAGACAAGTAGTTGTGTAGTAGAGGTAATAAATACAAGTGTGCAACTCAAAAAATAGTAGTTCATGATTCAACGAGCTTTAACATTACAACTAAACAAATCTTGCAAATATTGTGTTACGATATTATTAATGACGGTGGTTATAATAAGAAATTGGAATGCAATTTTTTTTAAACATGTTTTGTTTGGCAAGAATGATGATTATGTTTTTCAAGTTGCAACATTAATGGTGGTTTATTTAAGCCACCATCACCTAAATGTAGCATTAATATTGTTGCTCTTTACAGGGCTTATAGAATTAAAATTTCTTTCCTCATATCAATTAAACATAGCTGCAATGATTTTCAATCAGGCTATCATTGTGTCAATACATTACAAACCTCAAATTTCTATTGCTTTCATAAAAGTGCATTTTTCAGAGACAGAATCATATGCAAGGCTGAAATTTAGGTGCATATAAATTTAATTACTAAGCATTGACTTATTGATGTATTGTTTGATTACAACATCATCATTATATTAATGTATGTATAGTTGCGGGCAGGGATAGAATACAAATAAGATAAATTTATACTAGTAACAATATACTTAATTTTCACAAAAATTCAAATAAACAATCCAATGTATAACAAATTCAATGTCTATCTTGATAATATGGAAATTGATGAAGATGATTTCAATATAATGTATTTCATGCATTCTCGAAATTCAATGCATACACAGGCTTCTCTAATGTTGCATTTGTTCATGTACATAGAAAACAACCTCATGTATACAACACAATTCATATTAGATAGAGATACCRATGATTTTATAAYATCTAATTTACAAAAAATAATTTTACACAAATATTCAAAAAATCAATTCAATGCATAACAGAACAAATATACTGAATTAAATTATTCATTATATACCATTAAATATACTAATGTACATTGTTATTGATTGCAGAAACAGGTTATGTGAAATACATTTCAGTTTTCAATTCACAATTATTGCACTGAGTAAGGCCACTTTCTTCATATAGGATGCACCAACTAAAAGATAGTGGACAATATGCATTGATTTAAAAAGCACCACATGCCAGATGACAAAGTTGAATGAACCAACTAATATAGAAGATGGTAGGTGACATGGCATTTACGCAAGGTCACATAAACGATTAAACACTTATGTTTGCATTTAATTTATTGAGCACAAACATTTACATTTGCATGTTCATTACAAGTTATGGCAATGTTGTTGAGAGAATGCATGCACATGCACTATTCAATGCTATATTTGTTGTCCATGTACTTTTGATTATTGTGCCATGAAATAGGCATAGAATATTTTGTAGTTTCTTTTACAACACTTTAGTTTAGGTTTTAGTCTAAACTTCTTTTTATTATTCAAATTGCTCCAGATTTTAGATGATTTAACTCTTCTGAATTACAAGAAAATCATCACTAGACTTCAAGTATGACAACACAAAAACAAAAATAGTTACACTATTATTATAAATTGCTTGTTATAAAAGGTATGTTTTAATTTATATTTCTAATTCATAATTACTTTGAATTCCTCCAAATTTCAGAGGATTCCACTCATTTGAATTAGAATAACAGTGATCAATGGACTTAAGGTATGACAACATGAAAACATCGATATTTTTTTCTATTATCTTAATAGGTTTACGCTCATGTTTACCCTCTCATGACTTTGTTACAATAACAAAGGCATGAAATTACTCTCCAAGATGTGATATCAAAACTATCCATGTTGTTTTATCACCATACAAGTTTTCGGTTTTTCTTTTGCCTTCAGAGTTATTTGTTTGGAGTYAGCSAAGGCTATTAATTAAGTTAGCCAAGACTATTAATTATTCATGCCTCTGTTAGATTCGAGAAATATGCATTAAGATACAATGAAATCTAACCTGTCTAATCTCCTATGCATGCATCAWTAGAGAGTAAATMAAAGACARCAATAACCAAGATAGACAAAAGAGAGAGACAAGTATTTATGTGGTAAAACCCCAATGTGGAGAAACATCCACCAAAAGCTTGGTCTTCTATTCCTCAGGAAAACTCCAATCTTACAAGACCATCCCTCCACATGTGCCTTAGAGCACATACATTCACTACAATATGACAATATGACCTTCTTGACCTCCTTTATATATATGATARAGTTAAAGGAAAAAAAATCCCACGATGCATGTGGGATAAACCCTTTTACAAGCTAATGAGTTATTGAAGAATAACTTTACAAAAGACCACTAGGCATTCATTAGCACATTCTAACATTCCCCCTTAATGATGACTAGAGGGCTAGAATCATAGTTGGATGAAGATGTTATTAGCTAACATCCCCCCTTGATGACAACTTCCCACATCCCCAATAAGTTATGAAGTCGGAGAAACTTCACCTCTGTCATGGATTTGGTGAAGATATCAACAACTTGCTATTTAGTGGGACAATACTCCAGGCGAATAAGAGTATTAGCTACCAGATCTCGAATGTAACGAGTATCAAGATCAATGTGTTTGGTTTTGGAGTGATAGAATGGATTGTAAGCAAGACGAATAACACTCTGATTATCACATCTTAGCTCAGTAGGAGCATTCTGAACTAGTCCAAGCTCAATAAGAACATGTCGGAGCCACACTACTTCTTTAGTTGCTTCCTTAATTTCCCTGTACTCTGCTTCACAAGAAAAAGGGGAAAGTGTTCTCAACTTCTTACTGGATCATGAAATGGGACCTAAACCAAGCTGAAAGACATATTCGACAATAACTCTTCTATCAGTAATATCTTCTTCCCAATCAAAATTGGTGCAATCAAGAAGTGAAATAGAAGCTTTGCTTGAATAGAAAACACCATAATTTAGAGTGCCTTGAAGATATTCGAGAATCCTCTTAGCTTCTTGCCAATGGCTATCATGAGGCTTTTGCATAAACCTGGAAACCATGCTAACAACAAAGGAGAGACCAAGACTGCTATGTGTCAGATAGGTCAAACTCCCAACAAGTTGATGATATAGTGTTGCATCAACAAGATGACTACCACAATCAACAATTAATTTTACTCCAGATTGAAATGGTGTTGGTGAAGGATTACAATCATTCATGAGACTGAGCTAGCAAATTCGAAGAATACTTAGGATGAGAAAGGAAAATCCCATTAGCCATGTGTCACACTTGAAAACCAAGAAAGTAATGCAATAGGCCCAAGTTTGTCATCTCAAAGTGCTGCTTAAGATCATTCTTCAATTCCCAAATTAAGGAAGGCTAGCTTCCCATAAGGATTACATCATCCACATAAAGTATAACAATGAGCACATCATCATCAAAGAATTTGACATACATATTTGGATCAAATTGACACCAATTGAAACCATTGTGCAAGAAATGAGTATCAATTTTTTCATACCAAGCCTTGGGTGCCTGTTTAAGACCATACAAAAACCCGTCCAACTTTTTTTTTCCCGTGAAAAAAAAGCAAGTAATTTTATTCATTTAAGAAAAAATTACATCAGTAGATGCTGTGAGCATTCTTGTAGCTAATAGCTCCTATTGAGAGACTGAATGTATAGTCTATACTCTGCCCAAAAAATTGAAATCAGATGGTCAATCAACTAAAAAAAGATATGGGTTGATGGTATCCCACATGTCCTCATATATGTCATAAAATTTCTAGATTTATACATCAATCCTCAAAAAGCATGCTCTGCATTGTAAATAGCCGAAATGTCGTCTTTTTATCATATAATGTTCAAATATGTACTTCATATCTCAAAATTTTTGCAAGTGAGAATTTTAATCAGATAAGGGTCCAAGGGTCACAAAGAAATTCCGAGGAGCCATGCAGGCTCTTTTCCCAGGCTTTCCAACATTTTTGGTCTAGTGCCAATCTTGCTTTTGAGAGGCGGTTCGCTTCTTTGTTCCAGGTCCCATAGACATGTGAAAAGGAGAAATGTGAGAAGGACCGAAGAAGTTTTCTGATGTCTCCAGTAGTGGATGCAGAGTATATGAGTGAAGAGATTGGTCGCTGGTCATGCATTTTATCACAAGCGTCGAGTCTCCAAAAATGTTTATGTGTGATATTCCTTTTTCTATGGCAAGTGTTAGGAGGAGTTTTACTACCATACATTCATTATAATTGTTTGTTGCATCCCCCAAATTTGCAACAAAAGAGGTGGAGGTGGAATTGTATGAGTGTAGAATTCCCCTCGTAGCTCCGGAGGAGGGAGATCCTTGGCTAGCTCCATCAAAGAAAGCCCAAGGGAGGGAAGAATCAATAAGGGGCGTAGGATGAGGGGTTTTTTGAGGGGGGAGAGAATTGAGGGAAGGATTACATGATAGTCAGGGAAGATATAACACAACGAGAGGAGGAGGGCTCTAAATCATCAAATATGGCATGGTCCCCGACAAACTAGATGCCCTAGGCCAAAATAAGAGGAAGGGATTTTATAGGAGTGGTGTGTGGTGAGCTGATCCAAGATTGCAGGGCTTGTTCCACTGAATCAAGCAACTTAGGGCTTGTTGGTTAAAGAAAGCACTCACCATCTTGAGTGTAGGAGACTCGGAAGAAAAACAAGCACTCATTCCCGAGGACAAGGCTCCAGGTTTGACTAATCAAGTTAATAAGATTGAAAGGTACACATGACAAGTTGATGACTATAGTTGAGATAATAGTCTTTGTAAAGTATCATACTTGATAACATGTGAGCATATAGAGGTAAATGCTTAACACAATCATTTGTCTGATACAACTAACACCTCCTCTAGGAAGAATCTCGTGTGTTAGTTCCAGGTTGCCATGGAGGAATGTTTGATCACAACACTATGAGAGTGATGACCTGATTTTCGTATTGTATTCCTTACCTTTAATCTTTGCTTCAAAAAGGTTACAAGTGATAGCTCTAAAGGAGCTACTGTGATGATTGTTCGTGCTATTACTTTATATTATCAAAAGGATATTACTCTTGCTTCTTTTTTTGTTGACCTTGCTCCAGGTCACAAGTAATAATCCTGAGGAAGCTATAGTGAAGGTTGCAGAAGGAAATGTGCTAAAGGAGAGACCATAAATGAAGCAATCATCATTGGAAAAGAAGAAGGTGGCTTGCATAAGCTAAAGGGTCACTCAGAAGCTGCCATGACCCACACCATTGAGAATCCATGTGAACTTTGGCACAGAAGATTAGCTCACATTAACTACAAGGCGCCACCATACATATGCAAAATGGTCACATGTTTACCAGAACTCAAGGTTGACCATGAAGGCGTATGCAATGGATGTGCACAAGGGAAGAACATCAAGAACCCTTTTCCGAAGAAAGACAACAAAGCAAAAGGGGTCCTAGAACTCATTCATTCAGATGTGTGTGGCCCAATGCAATCATCCTCCATTAGTGGGTATGTATATTATGTATCATTTATTGATGATTATTCTCGTAAGACCTGGTTGTAT
>JASDQU010011446.1:61848-79950 GCA_032191745.1 Picea mariana | reverse complement strand
TTAAAATACTCTTAAAGGGTACAAATGATTTTAGGTCACAGTTTAGATGGATTCGCTTCCCCAACACAAATGAAGATACAATTAGAAATCAAAATTTAATGTAGTGATTGGGATCAGATTTCTAATTGGTGATAAGCTTGTTGTGATGGGAAAGTCCATGAAACTGATAGCCTCATAACACTTGGATTATTTGGAGAAAAAGGATTATAATTACGCTATTACTGATTCACCCCCCCTCTCAGTAATCCAACAATAAGAGTCAATCAAATTAAACAAATAGGACCATTAGAATCCAAGTGCATTTATCTTCTAAAGATACCAATCCATCAACAAACATTAGTCATAAAAATATGATTCAAATATTATCAACATTACACCCCAAAGTATGTGTTTCCTCTGATTATGGACGATAATGATGTGAAACATTAGCATGATCATATTCAGCCTTGTGAGAGGCAAGAGGAAATCATTATGAAAATGGAGCAATTAAAATACTCTTAAAGGGTACAAATGATTTTAGGTCACAGTTTAGATGGATTCGCTTCCCCAACACAAATGAAGATACAATTAGAAATCAAAATTTAATGTAGTGATTGGGATCAGATTTCTAATTGGTGATAAGCTTGTTGTGATGGGAAAGTCCATGAAACTGATAGCCTCAAGCTCTCAATAGTGTTCCAAGTAGAAAAACTATAAATTCCACTTCCTCGAACTTACACATGTCATAGAATAATAGGAAAGTGAAATGAAAAACAAGAGTGTATATCTTGTCTCTCCACTAGATAGGTTTTTCGTTCAAAGAATGAGACATATAATTTGGAAAACAAAATAAACAAGCTCATGAGTAAGAGAGATCAAAGAAAATATATTCTGACATAACCCAATCATGCTTACCTTCCCAAGTTATGAATCATGTAATTTTTGGTTCAAGGAGCACTGAAGAATGTGGGGCTCAATAGATTTATGAATTACGTCGCCCAAAATGAATTCATATGTTGAACATTATTATCATGGATGATATCAAAATAGATGTTGAGAACTCAAAATTAAAATCCTTGGAAGTTGTCTTGATATATTCCATTAAGATACTTACAACTCCCAAGCATTTGAATGGATTTGACATGAGATAAGTTTGTAGTTCTTAGCCATGATAAAGATAATATTACTTAAGAATGTAATCATAATGAGTGACTTGAAATCAACAAATTCAGAGGATGGAAGATACCCTACAAGAAAATATCAAGTATGAAAATCCATCAGATTGACAATGCTAGGATTGAGACCTTAGTTGACCAGTGAGTTGGGGAATAAAAGGATTGGTTCCCAAATATTTTCTAAAGAATATATCAGTAAAATATTTAAATAACCACGCTATCCAGAATTGTCAAAAAATGCATCTAGCCAGTGTGAATGAATGTATCTTGTTGTTGTGTATGAGAGGAAGCTTGGGTGAAGAGAGATGCAAGATAATAGATGAAAATATTCCTTGAAAAAATAACTAAATAGAGCATAAGATATATGCAGCTAGTTCCCATAAATTAAAACTAAAAGTGATGACAAAAAATAACTCAAACGAAATAAAAAAACCATCTAAGCTTGTTATGCTAAAAAGGTCTATGCAGAAAATTCATGTTGGTTGAAAGTAATCAAAGAAAAAGTCAATTGGGAAATACACCATTTGGAAAACTCCAAAAATGAGGCAAAATAATATTCTAAAGATATTCCTAGGAGTTGGAGTGGCATGGATTTAATATGGGCATATCTTAGTCACTCAAACTTTCAATTTACTATGGCATGGATTTAATATGGGCATATCTTAGTCACTCAAAATTTCAATTTACTATGTATGGGACATCAAAATCAGAACTTAAAAACAATATCAACCAAGCAAAATTTTCTGATTAGAATCATGTAGGTGTGAATATAGGACAAATATGAGTGCCCATTTCATTACAAGAGGGAAATAATAGTACCCTTTTAAAATATCCCACTTGCGAGATAGACCAATGCTTCAAGAAGATTTGACATGGTGATCAAGCATAGAAATCAGTGATCTGGAAATTGCTCAACACATAGAAAATTTGAGAATGAAATGATGTAAATTTCCCCCCAAATTATAATTAGATTGAAAAATCCAATCTAGGGAAAATTAGTGGGGAGGCTTCTATTTCTTTCCACCTTTTTTGATGATTGATGAATTGTTAAGCCAAAAGTAAGTAAAAGAAAAAAAAAACAGAGAAGTAATTAAACAACTAGGAGGCAAAGGTAATGTTATGCAAGAAAAAGACAATAGCCTATTCTACTCTACTCCTATCCTATGCTACAGATGGCTGAAAAATGAGTCATATAAAGTCATAATGCCAATGTATCCATCCATATAATCCCAATCCTCCAGACACATGTTCAAGACAAAATATTAGAAACATAAATTGGAATAAAGAAAAAGTGAAGGTGGGAAAAAATAAAACATGATACACTCTATCCACTATATTAAACATGTGACAATGATAATTCATGGGAAATATGTCCAAGTAAGATCTCTCCAACCATGCTTCAATTCTATAAAATATACCATGACTATCATAGAATTGATGGATGGAGTTCAAGGGAAAGTAGCATACCGAATGAGGATCATGCATAGAATTTGTGTAAAGTGTACTCAGTGAGAGAATCTTTGTGCTAATAAATTTGTTTATCCATGAAGAAAAAACAAAATAATGAGGGCCTGACATAACCATCAATGTAGACCGAAGTGCCTCATTATCTTGGCAAGCCTCCCTAGACTCATACTTCAAGCAACCATAAACTTGATATAGACTAGTGATATCAAATGATATGCATGGGCTAGGACCAACCATGATATGAGATATATATTCAAAACAATGGTGAGAACCACTAGTATCAACAATATTAATTAAAGGGATACTTGGACAAGAATATTCTCTATTTAAAAAAATGAAGAAGAAAAAGAAGAAGACATCCTTTGATACACATTTGCTACATAATTCACTTCATCCCATGAAAAAGGTTGATAAGGCTTGGTTGTAATTAGTTCATGGGAAGAGGCCTTATCCTCTCTATCTTCCAAATGTGCATCACCACCCTCAAGCACTTCAAAATGGGTTTACCCCATTGAATTTATTTGAATAGAAAAATGGGTGGCTTCCTGCAAAGCTAAACCATTAAAAAGATCAAGATATAACTAGAAATAAGTGGAAGAATTCACAGAATGAAAAGATTCTCTAGAACAAGAGGGATTTTCATAAAGTGACTCCCTGAATGGTTGTTCCTCCTCTTTAAGAACATCGGTGATTGATTGTGAATTGGTAGGATCCAGACTATGAATGATTTCACAATCTACGAATTCTCCTTCAAAAGGTTTTTATCATGCAATCAAAATGTACTCTGTTGTGATAAAAGGGGTATGTCTTGTATGTTTATTTCTTCTCCTTGAGTGAAATGATCAACATGATAGTTTTTCTCCTGCACGATATGAGTATCTGAAATATATTGCATAACATACTCATGGTTAGAAGCAAGGAACAAAGTCAAACCACAAAAATCCTTAGAACAAGAAATCAATAATCTATCAGTAGTAGTAAAAAATTCTTTCTCTATGTCAATTATAATAGGAGAATTTGTAAGAGTAGGGAAATCCAAATCAACATAAATTAATTCCATTTAATTGATGGGTGAGGAAACATTAATTTCATGAATTCCCATATTTTTTTAATTAATAAAGTAATCAACATTTAAAGTTAACTCCATATCTTTCTCTTCCATTCCTCATGATGTAAAAGATGAGATAGGACAATGAGAACCTGACATTACCATCGGTGTGACCTGAAATTTCCCATTATCAACATGAAGGCCCTCCTCTTCGTCAACTACAGAAAAATATGAACGTGAATTTACAACACAAGAGGTCTATTTTTCGTCACAAGGAAAGAAAGGGGGAATGGAGAGATGGGAGGACACATAGGCTTCTTCCGAAAATTAATTATTTATCTAATATATATCCCCTATAGTAAATAACTATCTAGACATACGAAGTCCATATAAACCATTATCATTTTCAACATTTCCATTTAAATCCAAATCATCATGTGAAGAAAGATTAAAACATGATTTAGATTTTTCATCCCTTGGCTTGTGTGTTTAATTAATAAGAGAAACTAAGCATGAAATCAAATCATTGTTATAGGGATTATCATTCAAAGGAAAATTATAGAAAAGTTGAATAAGTTTGATAACAAAATATACAAGAGATTCATCTTCATTCTTCCTAATCTCTAGAATTACTTCACACAATTTATCATAATCACAATTCTCAAAAGAATGCAAAAATTCATGCATAAATTGTTCCCATGTGTGAATAGAGGCAGTCGAAAAAGTCTTACACCAACTCTTGACCCGACCAACAAAAGTGAGAGTGAATAGCCTGCAAATGACATATCCATCAGTAATATTGTGAGAACCATGAAATTTCTAGAATTTAAAAGCATGTTCAGATGCAGATATTTCACTCTTGCCATCAAATCTAAGTTGCGACAAGAAATGGGAAATATTTCTAGGATGTTTGGGAGGTACAGTACCAAAAAATCATCTCCATAAATGGATTTGGGATGGATCCATTGATAAATTAAAACAATAATTAACAATAACGACTCCACATGCTCAACTTGTCATCTGACCCTCATTCTAGTGCCATTTATGTTGATGGGTCCAAATGGCTTGTCATGCAGATGAGGGAGAACACTTGATGGCAGGTCCCAATTAGATCTACTCTAATTTGGTGTGGTGTTTCATGTGAGTATATGGGCCTCGTTGTCTCTCAGAATTGAAAGAAGAAAAGGGAAAAAAAATTGTCCCCCAAAAGTTCTAAATAATCCGAAGGCTAATCTAATTGTAATCAAACTAATCTAATATGACTAATTATAAACTATCATGGGAGAAAAACTAAAAGAATGAGTATAGAGAAAGATAACACCATCAGAACTAAAAATAGTTCAAGTATTCTAATGATAAATGAAAACAACAATGTTATAGATACATAGACAAATAGTTGTACCATACATCCATAACATCATTTCTGTACCCACAAGGAAACATGTGACAACATAATAAAATAGAAAAAAGTGCTAAAATAGTTCATACAAAAGAATCTTATCTACTCATATAGAAGATAAATGCATAAAGAATAGTCTCCAATACATCCATCAACAACACATATTTCTGAAATGACTCATGTTCTTTATTACTTAGAAGTAATAGTACCATCTTTTGTTACAAAGGGAAAAAGTCATATTACATTCAACAAACTCTCTTTTATATAACTAGAGAGAGACTCCTCCAACCCTATGACTCTTCATTTTCTTTTATTTTTCATTTATTTTCTGATGTTTCAAAAATGAATATGTGAGCATTACCAAGCGAAGTTGAACAAAATCATGAGTTGTCATTTTCTCGCTAAGGAAGTTTACAAATGATATTTGTTAAAAAACAATTATTGACTCTGTCAATTAGTAGTATCCTCTATTTCTCAAAAGTTTTTGTGTGTTTATGGTAAAATTCTATTGAAAATATCATTTTTTATTCTTCTCCTTTGTCTTGTCTCTCTTTTGAGCTATTGCTGACTCAATTTCATTGCATGTAGCTTGAGATATAACAATTTGAAGTCTGCATAACCGATTCTTCACTTGAATTTGGGTTTCATTTTTGTTTTCAATTTTTGGGTAGTTTCCACTCATCATCAACAAATACTTTCAATCCCATCCTGTTATTCTATTCTCCAAATTTCAATCGAGCTATCCTGGCTCTGATTTTGTTACTTGTATCTCTGGATATGATTGTTTGAAGTTGGTATGGCATTTTTTCCTCCAAATTTGTTGTCTATTGTTTTCTGCATTTTTTGACATATACCATCACCTTTCTAACTTGGATACCTATGTCTCTTCATTCCTATATCTGATACATTTCCAATGAGGTATCACAGGCCTCATTCTGACACATGTAGAAAATGTTATGGTCGTTAAAAATCATCACTCAACAACCATTGATCAAGCTCGTGGGTTAATCTGGACCATTGATTTTCAAACTTGCAAAAAGAGGAATCCCACCTGCATAAGAAATCAAAGCTTAGTGATTAGATATATTAAACCCTATGGATAGTTTGGCTAAGAGCCCAGGTGGCATGGGACCCACAACTTGTAGCATAATTTTCTCTAATTTTCCCTTTTTTGAAATTAGGAAAATAGCTAAAAATGAAATATAATACAATGAAAATAAAAATATACAGAAAAATTATTTACATTATTTACAAAGTTAAAAACAAAATTTACCCCTAATTAATAAAAATAAAATTTACTAAAATTACCCTACCCCCTGTTGAATTTGAACTTGCGACCTCCAAGGATGAAACACATGATTTTAACCATTAAGCCCATTCACTTTTGGTGTTCATCTAATTTGCGAGAAATTGTTTACTCGGGAACATTAAGAAATGAAATTAATAAAAAATAATAAACAATAAATAAATAAAATTATATAAAAATAAAAATAATAACACAAAAAAACCTTAAATAAAACGAATGTAATTAAAAATGAAATAAATAAAAACAAAACAAAACAAAATAAAAAATAAAAAATAATACATTACCCCCTCCCTTTTCATCATCAGGATTTCCTGTGGACTCATTCACACCTCACTTAACATTTGGTCGACAACGATTGCTTAACTCGATCACCAACGACCATCAACTTAAAACTCTCGACGATCACTAGCTCACGTGTGAACACATTTTTATAAAAATAATATTAAATAATATGTGAGTGTGTTTTTCTAGGGATATTAAAATACTATTTCAAATGGTAAGGTGATATGGTGGTCGAGTCGTTGGGAAAGGAGGTGGGTGTGGTAAAAATTGAGTGGATTCACCGATGATGACATTGATGATCCACTCATGACCATCAAGTATTAAACAAATTTATTAAATATTATTAAACCATTTTACCTCTTAAAACATTTAATTATTTCCCTTTCCTTTGTGCACATTTTATTATTGATTAAAATAATAATCCTTGTGCGCATGGTCGTTGGTGAAATGTAATGTGGGTGTGGTAACTTATCGACGATGTGCTCCCGACAACCAAGGATTGCAAAATAAAATATTATGTTATCCCTCTAGTACAAAATTTACAACTATTATTATTTAATTAACATTCCCATTATATATTATTATATTATAAAGTAATATTTTTCGCTATACATTTCAATGCATTTGGGGAATAAGGATTGTAATATAAGTTAATATAATTTCCAAAAATCCCTAGAAAATAGGTAATCCCTATAAAATAGGTAATCCCTATAAAATAGGAAAACCTATAATATAGGAAATCCTTAGAAAATAGGGCCTTGGGAAATAAGTTTAGGTTTAGGTGGGAAAGGGGTAAAATAAAAAAGAGTTAAATTATGTATGAGTTGAATAATGAAAAATGAAAACAAAAATCATGGAAAGTTAAATTAAAAAAGGAAATTTGATTTGTTTTTCTATTTGATTCGATTTGTTTTTTTATTTTATTTTATTTATGAGAAAAATATGTACACGCTAAATGGTAGTTTATTAATAATACATAGTTTACAAAAGAAATAAAAAGAAATATTAATTAAATCAAATACATAAAATCAAATAAAATGTACACATAAATATTTACAAAATAAATAAAATTAAAATTAAAATAACATAAAATAAAATATATATACAAAATTAAAATACAATATTTACAAAATTTAACAAAATAATATAATTACAAATTAGGAAAATTAAGAGCAAACTAAACAAGTCGAGATTCCATGCCCCCTAGGTTCCACTAGTCAAGGTTTTGCACCTAGGGTTCAAAATTAAAAAAAAAAAAAGTGTATAGGTTAGGGTTCAGAAAAGAAAGCATCGTGGAGAGGAACGGGGTCAAATGGTGATCAAGGATGTGGCGATAAAGTTGCAACAAAGGAGGATTGCCGAAAGAGAAAGGACGATGCTTCATGCAATGATTTAACTTCACAATTAGTGACAAGTAGATACAAAACATCGACTCCAACCAAGCATGCACCGCAGAATAATCCAATCAACATACACCTCTCAAAGGGCGCATATGCTCAGATAGAAAGGAGTGAGAGCATAACCAATTCTAGGAAAAGGTCCTTATGCTGGACACTATGGGTGAATGCGACAGGTAACTAGCAAGCGTTAGGTGAGTTGTCATAAACCAAGAGAGGACTTGTCATAAACCAATTAGAATAGGTTCAAGGACAGGCTTGCACGAAATATGGGTTTAACAACCTTGGAGGCTTCAGACCTTGAGGCAACTACAAGAGAAAGTAATTTTCTTCCTGAAAAGGAGAAGCCATGACAAGAACCAAGGTAGAGGTTGTGGAAAAGGATACAAAGATTCCCCCATAAACCTCTCAATGTTGGAATGGCCATGTGGATGAAGTGTCCCTGCAAACCTGCTCCTACAAAACAACAAGAATGATATTAGCCATGTGATCAAAACAAGACTTGACGGTACAATAAACAATGTATTATCTTCCTTTAAGCTAATTTATAAGAGAGTTCTTGTTTTATTCAATGAGAAGATGGTGGCGGTAGATGAGTGTCCTAAGACTACATGTGCCATGTCTCAACTCAAAAGAAGGATCATGTAGTATGCAATTTAGACTTAGAGTTAGAAATGGACAAGTATAATTTGCATGCTAAATCATAAAGATGAAAACATACAACACAAACATGCCAGTAGGAATATGCATAGTTTGATTTAGTCAATCAGGACATAAGATAGAAAAAAACATGCAGCCACATTAGATTACCAGACACTTCAAAATCAACAAAAGGTCATAAAATGACACATCAATTCTATCATATGAATGTCAAAAAAAACATCATAGGTCAAGAAGTAACATGAAGACATTTGAAATCGTCATATCAAAAGGAATAACCAACACTAATCCAAGATAACCATCAATCAAGATAAAACCCCCAACTCCCTCAATGCAGGCAAAGAGATAGCATTAGGCTCATGGAGTAGCAGATTAGGTAATAGGTTTGAAATTTTAGTAGGGGGGGGCTTTCCTTTCTCTTGTAAAAGAAAAAGTAAAGGGGGGTTGTTGCGATCACAATACCAGGGTCCCATGTAGAAATGTTAGCTACCAAGTTGAAGTAGTCCAAGTGCCACTATAATATTGGGTCCCATGTCCAGGTTCTCATGTTAACTTCCCTCTAAAGATATCAGAACTTAGTAGCCAGATACAAATGGTGCTCCAAATATCTAGACTGGTCATGTGGATCCAAATAATTAGATCTCACCATATCCAAAAAATCTTATGCATAACACTCTAGTACTAGGGAATACTAAGAAATGGTATGTAGAGAAGGATCTGGACTACTCTTTAGGATGCTCTCTACATAAGGGGGGGTAGAGTCATCAAATAGAATATGAAAGTAGTTTTTATCATAGAAATGACAACTATCCATATACCAATCATCACAATCGATCTTGAAATCATACCAAACATATATTTCTTGATTATATTTTGTTGTCATGTAAATGTTGATGAGCTCCATATGATGTCTCTCTTGTATTTTAGTGAAGTCGTGTTGAATATTTTGACAACTTTCTGTGATGTCTCACATATCATCTCTTATGCTCTCCTCGATGTCTCGCAAAACGTCTCTTATGTTCTCCTTGATGTATTACATACCCTTCGAGGAAACAATTTCAAAGCATAACATATCCATCAGAAGAACAACATATAATATACCAAAAGAAATATATGAAAACACTCTATCAAATGGCACTAATATGGAAAAAATTTGAGCACCCTGTAAAAACATTATGAGCTCTACAGTCTTGCTGTCGTCATGTAACGTCCCATTCAGTTGAACAACCAACTAGAGATAACAAGAGGTAAGAAAAAGAATTGTGCTAGCAAAATTAAAAACCTCACAACATAAATAAATAGCAACACAATCGACACATGATCATAATTAATAATGACACATAATCAATGCATTAACATAATTAATAGCGGCACATAATCAACACCTCATCATAATAAATAATGGCACATAATCAACACATCGTCATAATTAATAGCGACACATAATCAACACATCACGATCAATTGAAGCAAAAATAATAATAATTGATCAACCATGTCACTAGATATTAAAATATCTACTTGCCCAACCTATCTTGCATGGTTAGGACCCCCATGACACATAAGAAACACTTAAGTCAAGGATTCCTCCAATTGATTTTTTCCACTTAAGCTCTCAGTACTGGCGATTGTTCTGAGGAACAAGAAGGTGTCTAATTCCCTTAACCATAACCATAATCCTATATTCATGACTCGGTCCACAACAATACCCTTCATATATTCATTACATACGGAGTGCAATCTACTACGATTAACGATCATTAAATTAATTACTCATGTACTAAACCATAACGTTGTAATATCTGCATGCTCAATGAATTCAATACAACAATTAAATCATCGAATAACAAAATAATACATATGCACCTTAGAACTAAAATTTTGCCAAGAAGTCTTAACTCATCCTATACCAATAAAGTTTAAAAGATGCAAGTGTAAAAGTAATGGTGTCTTAATGAACTACTTTTTATCCCTCAAATGCACAATTACTCTTATTAATTCAGATGATAAAACAAATTACCCATAAAATGGAGTAAGGTTCTCTCGAGAAAAGTAACACCATTTTGTTAACCAAATATGATGATATATTATAATTCTATGTGATGCTTTCATAGCGAAGCAATAAGGCATACTTGAAAACTCCTTTTGTCGGAGTTGTGCAACTCTTTAAGAATGTTAAATGTGCAAGTCGCATTATGTATATTAACAATAATACAAATTCTAAAATGAATCATTATCATAAATTATTTAGAATGAAATATCTATTCTATTTAATTAATTATTACATCAAAAATAACGAAGCAACCCTAATATGTGTTATAATTTATCAATTACAAGATACTAAAACATCATTCTCATATAATTTATGTTATGTGGTACTTTTAAGAACACTAATTATAGTTTTATCTATGTAATACAAAAGGTATTCTTCTCATTGATCACTTTATTAAATTAATTAAGATTTGACCTTTATCTTATATTTAGAGTGTTGGTTGTCCTAAATATTATATAATATGTATTCCATATGTGGTGCTTTAGGGATTTCAATGCCAGTTTAATCCGTGATGTTTATACTAGATATTCCTCTTCCAAAGATACTTTTTTTTACTAGAAATAAGAATTTACCTTTATCTTAGATTAACAAATGTTGTTGAATATAATAAGTAAAAATATATTACATTGCTATTATAGTTACATCATCTGTATCACGTTTCTTAGTCAATTAAAAGTATGATTGCAAGAACTCGCAAAGAAGTACTAAGACCGATAGACCAGGGGAATAAGATTGGTATAATGCCTATAGTAGACCCAATGCATTTTGGATTTTCCCCTTAGCGTAATTCGGGTACGTTTGATGTAAAAAGGAAGATTCGAATATAACGAATTTCTCAGAATTCAGAGTGACTGTAGCTTAAGGGAAACTCAACCAAAGTAACACAAATTTATCATTAGTATAATATGAACTCTATACAAGAATTTTACGCAAGCTTTAAGCAATTTCACAACAAATTTAACCAACAACCATGCAATATAGCATCAATGGAATCTATAAAAATGTCCTCATACATTTAACAACAATTTGAATTACCGATCCATTACATCGCATATTAAACATAAACGCTCCATGCGCAATTTGGTACATGGAATAACGTTGCAAATTAAATTTTATACAAGAAGATTTATTTAACAACCAGATTAAATATCGTGATCGAATGAATTTGATGAGAATGTTCTTCAGGTTGATGGCTTGTGTGACATCCACATCTTCTCTTTCCAATCCCGAGACTTTACTGGTACCTCCCAACCAATGCTAGGAGTACTCTTCTTCTCCCTTAACCTCTTGAGCCGCAAAGGGACCACTCACACTAAACCAGTATCACTCTAGCTCCCAATTTGCCTTGCAAGTTAGAGCCACCACTCTATCTTAAGATGGGTATCCCAACTCTCACAAGTAAAACCAGTGAAAAATAATTTGGTAGCATAACTTTACCCATAACCAGTCTGATCCCCCTTCCCACTAGACCATTTGCTTTATAGGAATTTCCTAACTGACACCTACCACACATGCACAATCAATTTGTTTTTTAATTTAATAAATTACAATTATTCCCCCTTGCATGTGTCACCCTCTCCCCAAGTTGCACAAGTAATTACATATTTTATTTTAATTAAAAGTAAATTTCCCTCACATTTCCCAATACGCTCTTTAAATCACTCATAGTTGTCTCTTTATTCCCCAGATTCTCATTTAATGACTGACATCTTACTAAATATGAGCTAGAGTTAAAATAGGAGTCTTCTTCTAGTTAGACTGGTGGTAGTTAGACTCTAGATACCATTCTATGTGTACACCTACTTTCTCATGCTTTATTCATTTCTTATTCTAAAATTCCAATTTGGTATTTTGTTGCACATATGTGTATTAAATCAAATCTTTATATTTTATTTCATTTTTCTTAACTCTTAAATTGATTTACCTCATTCCTTTTTAATTTAGTTAATAATTTAGTTTAGTCTCCTTATAAAACTTAGACTTAGGCTTAAATTTTTTAATAGGCTTAGACTTTTATTTGGGATTTATAATTAATAAATTCATCATTTAATTAATTATTTAAATCTGGCAAGGCCTAAATTTTTCAAGGTTTATAATTATTCTTTCAAAGTTTTCTAGGCCAGTTAGATTCATTGACTCAAGTTTTATTGATGCGATGTGCCCTTCAAGACGCAACTCCGTGATCCAAGGGTGCCACTCACCTTTGACCGGTTTTGGTAGTTGTCCAACCTTGGAGTCAACACTCCATTTGGGTGACTTTGTGAGAGACTAGGGGCTTCTAAGGAATAAGGACTCTGCCTTATTGTATGCCCCTTAGAATCTTTGTGAGCGATTGTCTCAGTCTGCCCTCACGACATCGTGGAACTCTCGAACTAGGTAATCGTTAACCTACAATTTGAGCCAGGGCGGGAGTGCTAGTAGGCTGTGACAGGGACGTTGCACACCTCTCTCTAAATATCTGTTTTTGTGCATGGCCACTTTACTCCTTATGTGAGTCAGATTAGAAAGCATTCGTCAGCCTACAATCATTAACAAAACATTGTCACTAATCCATATACATAATCATACTAAATCAATCATCTGGCACATATGCATAAAATGAAATACTCAAACAAAACACAATCCACTCCCTGACTCAATCCGAAGTCCAAGGAGGCCCATTGATACCAACGGCAACCACAATCTAGCACGTGTCCTGCACACTCATGTAAACTCGTCAATAGCATTTGTCAATACATATATGTCAAATAATAATAAATCACAACCATCAACATCATCATAAAAATCCATAATCGAAACAAATAACCATGTACTATAATCGGATCACTTTCACGTAAGTGTCCTCAAAGATAAGTCGATAACATGTGCTCGCAAGAGCGGGATGTTACATGTCACGAAAAACCCTAAAAATAACCGATTTTAAATCAGCGATATATTCACTGCCGGAGATCTGATTTGGATGATTTGTTTATTGAAATGGGGTGAATTTGCAAGAGGAAATCATATTTATAGTTGTTTTGATGAAATTTGGCACTAATTGCTACAAAAATCTGCAAAATCGTGTGACCATCCTGAAAATTTGTTGATTTTAAATCAATGATATCTTGGCCTCCCGCACTCCTATTTGAACAATTGTTTTTTATAAATTGGTTGTTTTTACTAGAGGAACTCATACCTACAACAAGTTTCATAAAATTCTACATATAAATATATAATAATTGTCCATAGTCTCGCGACCCTATTTTTCTTTGGCTTTTGAAACACTGCAAAAATAAAATACCTTTCCCCCCTTTTGTGGCCGAAGAAAGAGATATGATACTACTTGTAAGCAAAAAATATCTAAATATATAATTTCATACAAAAAATACAAGAATAATGTAGAAGAAACCCACACTTTATTATATGAAAACCCTTTAGGTAGGGCAACACCATACAATAGATCATTTTAAGGAAGCAATCACTCTTGATCACTTGCCTCTTCGAGGGGGAAACCTCCTAATAATATATGCTCCAATTACAATACTTGTCAACTTTCCCATTACATTTCTCATACCTACTTTATATAGTGCTACCTGTCACTTAAGAACATTCTCAAGGAGGAACCTTCTAGAAGTGGAACCTTCTAATAAGCCCTCTTACATTTATTGTTTACACACTAGGCCTTATTTATTAAAAGTGGCCTTCATACTTAAAAATACATCTCTACTAATATCCCCTTGTGTACCTTCCTAGGTACCTCGTATTATTCCCCTAGCTATGCTACAGATTATTTATTTAAAGTTAATAGATTATGTACTCTTGATTTTTCATTGTGTGAGAATTTGGTTAGAGAACCACATAGTGGAGAATTAAAAATTCATTCTGGAAGGGATAAAATCCAAAGTATATTGAAATAGAGATATTATTGACCCAATTGTAGAAGAGATGCGGGAATATTTGTGCGAAGATCTATAATTTATTTGATGGCTAAGGGAGTGAGTTAGAATATAGGTTTCTATAACCCATTTCCTATTTTTAGAGTACCATGGGAGTATATATTGATGGATTTTATCATAAAATTTCTTAGAAAACAGACAAAACATGACTTGGTGTTTGTAGTAGTAGACATGTTTTCCAAAATGATGCCTTTTCTTCCTTGTAGAAAAACTAGTGATGGGAGTTATTGCTCAAATAGTTTTTTCAAGGAGATTGCTAGGATACATGGACTATTTTGTTTTTGTTAGAAATGTGCCCATAACCGGTTGGGATAAAAATTTTAACCATTGGCTAAAAAACTACAACCCAGGGGCATCTAAGCCGTCAAAATCACCCGGGGATCGCACCCAGTCTAGGATGCACCAACCCTTAACATGGCTATATTTTTAGGTGTCTCCTCCCAACTAAACTCACCGTAAGGGTATTGAACTCGGGTTTCCTAACAAATAAAACCCACACCTTAACTGATTGAGCTAGAAGGAATTGACTTAGTATACATGGACGATTGAAGACTAATACTTCATATAAATAATATCATATTTATGTTGGGGAATAGAGTGGAACCTCATACAAAACAGAAAAATAATAGTGCAGATCATTGAAGAGGGAATAAAATTTTGATGACAAAAAAGGTGGTGTCTAAAGACATCGTTACAACACTTAAGCACAGCACATTGTGATTAGAACATCACTATGCATATTGAAGATCTTGTACACAACAATGATATCACTTGATCACTTTATTATAATGACCCATCGGATCTGCTATTTATAGCCTCAATATTTAACCAAATTCCATGAAATCAATAGGATCTTTTCCACATATAACCATTGGTTTTTAGAGTTGACTCTGTCCAAACCACATTGTCAATTTGGCTTGAAAAGGATGCTTGAATCGACCATCCATGTGTCCAACTCCTAGTCAATTACTCAGTCGGTCGATCCATTGACCAATTGTCTTTGATTGTTGGTTGATTGTCCGACCAACATACTTGTCAACTACTCAATCGACTAATGTAGAGATTTGATTAATCACCTGATTAATTGTTTCCAAATGTAGGTCGACTTATTGACTGACCGATTCCATGAGAAGTGTGATGAACCATCATGACTTGATGTTCAAATACCCCCCCCCCCCATCAGCACATGTCTTTGGAGATTCAGGAGGTGAAATTATGTCATCGTGACACCCCCCATAATTACAACTTATTGAATCCCAAGCATTGTACGAAGCTTGATAAATATAACTTCATATAAATGTTTAGTGAAGATATTAGCAAATCAATCATCTATTATGCAATATTCAAGAGAGATAATGTTCTCATGAACCAATTGTCTCAAATAGCGAGCATGGAGATCAACATGCTTCATCTTAATATGGGAAACATGTTTTTATATCATGTGAATGGAACTCTAATTTTGTAGTAGATTGTAGTTGAGGTCTAATAGGAAGGCCAAGTTCACCCAGAAGTTGGCAGAGCCAGACTACTTCAGTAACTATTTAAATGGTGCCATGATATTTTGCTTATGTAGTCGACAAGGAAACTACCTTCTGTTTCTTGCAAGACCACACCAATGATCCAGTATTGAGGTGAAACACATAGCCAAAAGTGGAATTCTGATCATCAGTGTTGTTATTCTAGTCATAGTCGGTGAATTCAAACAATGAATCTGATCTTCAACAATACTTGATACAAAAATGAGTGGTACCTTTGAGATAACGAAAACTTTGTTTGAATTATTTCCAGTGGCTTTCTATGGGGTCTTGCATAAACCGAGAAACCATACTAATATCAAAGGAATGTCAGGTCGACTATGAGTAAGATATATAATACTACCGACCAATTGTGTATAAATTATAGCATCGACTGTGCGAGTTTGACAAGTTTTGGTGAGCTTTACTCCATATTGAAAAGGAGTAACACATGGTTTACAATCGACCATCTTAAAAATTGTCAAAAGATCCATTACATATTTAGATTGAGAAATGAAAAAACCATCACACGGTAGTAATACTTGAACACCCAAAAAAATGCAAAGTACCAAGATCTGTCATGTCAAAGGAGTCAACAAGTTGTTTGTTCAATCTAGGAATGAGATCAATTTTATTTCCAGTAATGACAAGGTCATCAGCATATACAACAAAAACCAAAGTGTCTCCACTAGTATGGAGTACATGGAAGCTATGATCATATTCATAATGTTTGAAACTAAGTTGAAGAAAGAAAATGTCAATCTTAGCATACGAAACTAGGGTATCTTACTTCAAACCATAAAGCAACTTCTTGAGGCAATAAACCAAGTTAAAATATGTAGAAAAAATAGGAGGTTGTTCCATGAAAATTTCTCTAGATAGGTCTCCATGAAGAAAGACACTCTTCACATCCATTTGATCTATGTTCCATCCAAAATGCGTAGGAAGGGAAAGAATCAGTCGAACAGAGTTCATCTTTGCAACAGGGGAAAATAAATCAATGTAGTCGATGCCTTCTTGTTGATAAAATCTCTTCGTGACCAAGTGAGATTTATGTCGCTCAACAATAACTTCAGAGGTAAATTTGGTCCTGTAGACCCATCGACACTTCACAACATTATTTCCTTGCGGTCAGGGAACTAAGTCCCAAGTGTTATTCTTCAACAAAGAATTATTTTATGTCTGCATATCTTATTCTCATTCAGGTCATCCTTGAGCATCTGAGTAGGTAATAGGATCAGAAGTTCCAAGTACATGAGTCAACAATGAAACAATGGCATGTTTCTTTAGCTTCGAGTTTGTCATATGGAGGAAATATCAACACCATTAGGTCCAACAACTTCAATTTTATTGGCTACCCATCTAGGTAGACAAGAAACATGTGAATTGTTTTTCACTGTATAAGGTCGATCAAAATTCATAACAAGTTCATTCAATAGATATTGAGAACCAGTCGAAACAGATATCAACAGACTAATCGAATCAGAGGTCGATGGTTAAGTCAAAACAAGGACAAAGTTTGAATGTCTAGTCGAAGGACTGAAAAAAGGAATAGGAGAACTAGATTCAGAGACTGAATAGATCTACAAATATAATCACCACAAATACTGAATACACAATAGATCCACAAAGAAATATAGAAGAAACCACACTTTATTAGAAAAAAACCCTTAAGGTAGGGCAACACCATACAATGGATCCTATTATGGAAGGGATCCTCTCCTATTCACTTGCCTCTTCGAGGGGGCATCCTCCTATTGAACTACCACTCCAAATACAATACTTATCTTCATGTCTCATTACATTGCTTGAATCTCTTTATATAGTGCTACCATCACCTAAGAACATTCTAGAGGAGGAATCTTCTAGAAGTAGAACCTTCTAAGA
>JASDQU010011445.1:234786-248591 GCA_032191745.1 Picea mariana | reverse complement strand
ATATATTATAAAGAATTTTAAGAATATAAAGGAAATTCTGAAGTAAAGGAGTGTTTATATATTTTATATGTAAGATTAGAAAAAGGATATTATAGAAGTAATAGTCAAGATATTCAAAGGAAGACTATATATAAAAGGATTAAAGTATATTAAAAAGAAAAAAAAGTTCTTAAACGATTTCAATTTATATAAAAGGAGACATATATTGAATAATTCAAAATTGCTTCTATCCGATTTGTGGGAAATCATTAATTATGGAAGAATATCAAGATAATTCAGAAATACAATCACGAATATTGAAAGGAGAACTACGACATTATAAAGCGAGCAATAAAAAATTACAGTTTGAAATTGAGAAGGAAAAATATTTTAATGGGTTAACAGAGAAAGATAATCGTTACTTCAAAGAGCGTATTCAGGAACTCATTGCACAAAATGAAGAACTAAAGACCGAATGACAAAATATGGACCAAGACTTACTAGAACGAGATGATGAAATATTATAATTAAAAAATCATAATCAAAATTCACTAGTTAAAATCATAAAGTTAAAAGACAAGAAGCAAGGGAATACAAATTCAGAACAAAAAAATCAAGGTCTCAAGCAGAAATCAACTGAAAAGGAGGAAGAAATCTCCTGCCTAAGGAACCTTAACCAGAAGTTACTTGAACAAATGAAAATCTTAAACGACGAAAGAAAGGAGAATCTAGAATCAAAAAAAGACAATAGTTCAAAAAATAAGGAAGAACTTTACGATTAAGACGACATAATCAAGATTTATTAACTCAGATTAAAAAGTTGAAGCATGATAAGAAGAATTTACATGAAAATCTAGATCACAAAACATCATTAGTCGATAAGGAAACGATGACAGACCCAATCAACCTTACAACTCAAAAGGAGGCAAATCCAGCTGATGTAAAGAAGTTTTCATATGTCGAGGTAGAAACAAGCCAGAGATATGAAGAAGACTCAATTCCAAAAATTCATCAAGAAAAAGATGCAAGTATAAGAAATAAAGATCAAGTTGCAAGGATGCCTTATCGACATCCTAATCACAAAAGTCGATACTTCAGCCAATCAATATATAAACAGAAACAAATAACCACTATGTCAAAGAATATTACTTCGACTACAAGTGAGGGTCAAAATAGAAGCAATCATGGGCATAGAAATGTATCAAGTTCTTTCCAAGAACCCTATAAAAACACAAATCCGCAAAAGATCGAATTAGGATGGGCAGACTCCTTTACAATTCGACAGTTCTGCTCAGCGCTTAGAAGATCCTATCGTCTCAGGTTCTCAACGATTACTAACTCAATAATGAAGAAGCATGAGACAATAATTACAAGCTAGAGTAAGAGATGAGTCTTCCATAAAGTATGCTTTGAGGACAAAGCATTTTTAAGGGGAAGGCAATGTTATGAACATAAATATACATATAAATAGATATCCATAACATAATAATTAAATTAATAAATAATAACTATTAATAATGAAAGGACATGTCTCAAATGACATGACTATTGGTTAAGGGCACCCCTGCGTGGGTATATAAACGAGCCCTCATTCTCAATTGTATATCATCTTATGTATTCATATTTTATACATTTATACATTATTCCTACATGGATTATTGTGTTATATTCCAAGTATTTTGGATAATTCTTGTGTGAGCGAACTTTGTTCGTCTCACAAGTATTTGTCCAAACTTGTTTCTAATACAAGGAAATCTTTGGAGGATCCATGGTGTTAAAAGTCTTCTTCGTGTCATCTTACTACATATGAGGTGATCTTGTTCTTGTGTATTTTTCTTGAGCATGTTTAGCTTATAGATCTAGAATAGGAACTCCAAGCAAAGTATTTTGCTTGGATAAATTTGTTATAGTCTTATCATAGATCTAGTGAATTGTTTATTTTTTGCTTGGATAAATTTGTGATAGTCTTATCATAGATCTAGTGAATTGTTTATTTGGGTATTATTGCAAAGTATTTTGTTTTACCATCTAGATTTACTCACATCCTATCTATTTTTGTAGTTTTTCTCACAAGATTTGCAGGTTGCCTAAAGGTTTGGAGTGAAAATTTCAAATCTGGAAATCTCTCTTTTACCCACATAAAAACCTCTAATATTGTATGTTATGTTTTTTTGTTCATATTCTTATGTATTTGGGTGGATTGGTGTGCTGAAATAGACCAAAATCGAATACAAACACTACTGGTTTTTACTAAAAATTTCTGGTTTTCTCTAATAGAAGTTTTTTGCAGAGTTTTTAGTCATTTCTGCAGTTTTTCCAGCAAGTTTTATTTGCTGGTTTTTGCAAGTTTTTGACAGAAAACGTGGAGGAACAACCCATTTGGGGCACTAAAACAGCAAAGAAACACCTCCTAAGCTAGGGTATTGAATATCCTCTTCTTCTCCTTCTCTCTCACATTGTAAGCAAGCCTCGAAAGAGTCATTAAGGGCTTCAACTTCTCTAAAAAGTAATTTTCTGCGTTTTTTTATTTATGTTTGCCTACACCTAGCAAAGAGGTTTGGCCCAACCAACCCATGCTATATCATAAGGCTAGTTTAGATTTATTTTCTGCAATTAGTTTAGTTTCATTTATTTCAACCCACTTTGGCACAATAAAGGAAGGCTTGCCTCCACCTTGTGCCATTGTTTGAGGTTTGTTTTAATTTAGTTTTATTTTCAAGTTGTTGTTATCCTTATACACACTTGCAAACGTGAGCTAAGTCCTACTCAATTAGTGTGTCCTTAGAGGCACAATGTCTAGGTTCAAAGCCCATTGTCACCTCAACTTGAACCTCTTCCATCTAGGCTTACTCCTAGGGAAGCCAAGGGGGGTAGACCCTAGTTACTATGTGAATTTAGAGGTTAATTCTAGGAGTTGATTTCAATTAGTTAGAAGGTTTGGGGGAAGATCTAGCCTATATGCAAAGGCAGCAGTGCAATGTGCAACAATTCAAATGAAAAGAAAACCTTTTCCTAAGACAACTAGAGACTAGTGCCTAGCGTTGGGCAAGGGGTCAACTAAAAATTTAGGGACATAGATTTTACAATAGTTACACAAGATTACAAAGAGACTAGATACAACTAAATACAAGATTAGATACAAATAAAGAATAACTAGATACAAAGTCACAAAAGGAGATCTAGTAGATACAACTAAACATAAGATACATGAAAGTTACTATTATAAACAAAGAGACAAACACTAACCCAACTACTTGATTGTGCAGGAAACAAAGATGTTTCAAATGGAGAAAAATTACCAACACATCAAGCCACCATGCTCAACAATAGAGTGCCACCAAAGGATGCGCAACTCTATGTGACTGTTTTCAATGGCAAACACAAATTACACAAACCCAACAATGAAATTGCCTCCAAAGGATGCGGAACTTCAAGGGGGCCAATCCAACACCACACTAAACTGAAAATGAAAAGCTTAAAAGAAGCCTCCAAGGGCAAAGGGCGCAACTTAAAGATCACTTAGATGAACATCCACAAAATTGAAATACTTGCATGAAAATGTAAATGTAAAGTAAATGCTTGCAAGATTTAAGTGTCAACCATAAAAATGTAAGTGTCAAAGTGAATGTCCCAAGGTTGAAACTGGATTAAGGATTATTAAAAGTTCTTAAGTTAAAGGTTGAATCCTAACTAAGTGTCAACCTCAAGACTCCCCCCGCTTGTACCAAGTAGTTTGTTGGGTGCTCAATAAGTGAGGCAAACAAGGCCCCACCCTAGCTCCACAGGTCAACCCAAGAAAAGAAGTACTCCAGGAAAGGACATTGAGCGTCGTGAGATCGTCCCCGACCTATCACCTTCTGTTGTTTCCTTTCAATCCTCGTTTAAATGGCAAAGTTGGGTCAATGGTGAGTGCCCTATTAAGTTAATAAATTTTAGGCCTATGAACTAAAGTAAATTAAGGTAAATTAAGTTAGTGTAGTGTGTTAGGCAAGATGTTGCTTGCCAAAGAGTTTGAGTGCTTGAACCAAAACGAAAATGCTTGCTTGCAAGAAATGAAAGTGCTTAAAGTAAAACTTGAGAAAGCATAAAATTACTTGAACATTAACTTGCAAGAAAGAAATGATAAGTTATCTTAAACCATTTATGCCATGCCCATGATACCTGCAAGAAATAAAAAGTGCTTGTGTAAGATTAGGAAATAAAAACAAGTACTTGAAATGATTAAATCTTGCAATGAAAGGCTAAGATATCATCAATAGATCATTATGCCTCCATGGGCTTAAGCCAATATTAATGTGTTACTTCTACTTCTAGATAATTTTAACCATTCATCATATGAGAAGTAAAACAATTAAACTAGCCATACGATTTTGGGGGTTGGCTAGGTCAAACTCACTCCAAAGTGTAGGCAACAATAAAGATTAAATGTTTGAAAGAATAAAACTAAACTAAGCAAACCACATACAATGGCACAAGGTAGAGGCAAGCCTTCATATTTTGTGTCAAAGAGGGTTGAAATAAAATGAAACAAAAACAGAAATTAAACTAGCCACTCAACCTTATCCTAATGACAAGTGGGGCAAACGAATAGATGGAACATTGCAGAAATTTAAAGACTAACCTAGCCTTACGGTTTTGGGGATTGGCTAAGCCAAGCTCACACCAACATGTAGGCACAAACTAATATGTAAATTGCAAAAAATTATAAACAAGAAATGCAAGCCTCTTAGGGACTCCCTTGGGCTTGCTTGCAAAGCTAGAAAATGAAAAGGAAGAGATGGGTATTGTTACCCAACAAAGTGAGGCTCTCCTTGAGTGTTTTGTGGCCTAATTTAGGCAACACTTACCCTTGTACTAGCAAGAATATGCAAAAAACAGCAAGCAAATGCTTACTGGAAATGCTGCAAAACACACGCAAAGTGAAAGAAAATTTTTGTTTTTACACAAAAAATTTCTGCATACAAATTTTAGCAATAAAAATAGTTTTAGTGATCTATTTTAAGTGTTAGAATACCCAAATTTCTCGAATGAAATGAACAGAAAATAAATATTAGAAAGTAAGGAGGCTCAAGATGGGTTATGAAGGCAAGCTCCCAACTCAAAGCAAGCCTTGCAAACCCTTGAGATAACCTGCAAATACTTGTGAAACAATCTACAATATGAGAGCAAAGGTGAGCAAGTAAGATAAATAAAACAAACTAATTTGCAAATCTACCACTCTACTCACTTAGATTTACAACAACACTATTGGAAATCTACCCAAGCAAACTAATTTGCTTGGGAAATCTACTCTATATCCTAAGAATTCTTCAACAAATACACAATATCACCTCAAATTCACAAGTGCACCAAGACAAATCATTGACACACCATTGGTCCTCCAAAGCCTTCTATTAACAAGTAGGAAGTTGCAGCAACTAGTTGCTACAAGTTCCTCTCCAAATGTGAGAACAAGAAAGTGGATGAAAGCAAGATGGGAGAGAAGAGGAGAGTGAGGAGAAAAATGGGTAGCATAATAGTAGCAATAGAATTGGTGAGGAAATGAGGGAGAGAGGGCCTTCATTTATCCTTGGAAAGGAAAAGTTACCCCTCTTGGATGCAAGACAAGTGTCAACACCCAAGAAATAGTGATCATCTCAAGGAGGGCGCACTTTTAGGGTTTTGGAGAGGTGAGGGGGATGAGGGATGAGTGAGGGGGATGGGTAATCCCCTTTTAGACCACCCAACACTATGGTTAGGGGCTAGGAAGGGCACACTAGGGGTTAGGGGGCTCATCCCACTTTAATTTTTCAATTGAGACATTGACTTCCTCAAGGGGGGCACAACTTTCCTTGGGGAGCAATTGATATGAAGTGAGGGTAATAGTAAGGGGGTGTAAAAGGTTAGGATAGGATAGGCTAAAGTTTAGGCATCATCTCCCACCTTTACTCTAACCATTTAGCTCAATTTTACAAAAAATGACATTTTGACTATGTCATGACTTAGCAATTAAATTGTTTTTTTTAACTGACTAAGACTCATCATGGACAAACACCTAGCAAAACTTGTCCAATTGAGCTAAAACTTGGTCTAAGGGTGTAGGGGGTTTCATTCCATTTCTTTTAAACCTAAATACCCCTAGAAAAAGCCCAAGGACCCCGTTTTTACATTTTTTATCAAAATTTAATTAAAATCACCCAACTTAGGCAATTTTAATAAATTAAAAAAAAAACTATCTAGACTCGACAGAATTCCACGAAACTTTCAAAGATGTCCTACATGGTCATTTACAACATTCCTAAACACTCGCTACTAGAGGAAAAAACCATTAGAACGTCTTTCACCACTTTGGAGGAATTATTGTGAGAGTGAAAAACTCAAGGAAAATTAATAAGGTTGGTTAGGCCAAATTAATAACTTGAAAAAAAAAACACTCAATGAAAGGGACTCTTCTAATGATGAAGTCCTAAGGCGCAACTGACCTAACTATGATCCATGCAGACCTTCTACATTATTATCCCACGCAGGGGAGCGGAAATTCCATTACAAAAATGTGTTGAAGGCCAACACTGCCTTATAGAACCAGAGAGTCTCTGACTTGGTAGCATTTGATGATGCATATCTTCATGATACATGGAGTTGACTCCCTAGTTGAATAGGTGGTCAACACAAGTCTTTTTATTTCTTTTGTTTGCCTACACCTTGGAGTGTGTTTGGCTTTGCCAACCCCCAAAATCGTAAGGCTGAATTAGTTTATGATTGTTTTCATTTTATATGCTCAATAATGGTTTAATCTTAAGTAAATAAGTGATCATATGCTAGTTTAGGCCCATGGAAACATTATGAGTTAATTTGCTTATCTCATTCATAGTTGTTATCTATCTTCTTTTCGGGTATTTTACATTCAAGCACACTTTCATTTTGCAAGTTATCTTTTTTAAGTACATTTTCATTTGCAAGTCATTTAAGTTTTAAGTACCTTTGCTTAATAAGTTAAATCTTTAATGTAATTTACTTCTATCTCTTGCAACCTTGTATGATCTTGTGGTTTAAGGCAAACATTTACTTTCTTTTGCAAGTTAATTTTTGTACTTTGCTTATATTGTTTTATTATTCAATTACTTGGCATCTTGCAAGCACATCTTGCACAACACACTTTGCAATCACCCTAACTTAACTTTAACTAACTCAATATATCTTAGTCTCCTAGGCTCTAAAATCAACTAGTCTAAATAGGTCACCTTTTACTGACCCAACTTTGCCATCAAAAAACGGGAATTTAAGGACGCAACGGGAGGTGCTAGTTCTTGTTTTTATTTTCCAAGCTCTTATTTACTTGCATTCTCTAATTCTTCTACCTACACTTAGCAAAGAGGCTTGGCTTTGCCACCCATGCTATATCGTAAGGCTTGTCTATAGTTTAGTTTGTTTTCCTTTCATATTGTCTATAGTTGTTTAATCTCTAACTTCTCATTCTTTACTTATTTATCTCACAAAGTCATTACATTGTTATCTCTTGCTTAAGTTGTGCAACTATCTAATTGGTTAATTTATCTTGTATCTTAAGCATAGATCTTACACTTTGCAAATTCATTTCAAGTAGTTCATAGTTTGTAATTTAGACTAGGAGGATCAATTTATCTAGTCTAATTAGGCACTTTGGACTGATACCGCTTTCACCACCAAAAAGGGGGCTTGTGGAGGCTATAGGGGGTGTTAAGTCAGGGATGACTTCACAGCACTAGGTGTCCCCCCTACTTGAGTGCCAAAGTTTTCCGGATTGACCTGTGGAGCTAGGGAAAGGCCTTGTTTTCCCTTCTTCTTAAGCACTCAGCAATCATTTTGGCCAAAGCGGTAAGAGTCTAGGGGTAGTCACATAGCTTAGGTTTGTTTCACATTAGCTTAGGCCCCCTAATCAAAGAGAGACTCTTAAAACTTTTCTAAAATTTATCTAATACATTTCACAACACCTGCACTTTGTTTTTAACATCTTTTAAGCTGTGTAAACCTTGTTGTTCAAGGTATTTTCTTATGCTCATGGTTTTAATTCACTAGCTTTTCAATTTAAGTTGAGCATTTACTTTCAAGTTTATTGTGGTTAAAGTGGGTTTTCTGTTCAAGGGCAAGCTGCCATAAAGTTGTGCACCATCTCTTTGTTGATTTTTCGATAGACAAGGTTTAAGCATGAAGTTCATTCCATTTTAGCATTTTACTTAAACCATAACTAATTATGTTGCAGCAACCATGATCACAAGAAGAAACACCATGCACAAGTACACAAAAAGTATCCAGGGAAACCCTTCTCAACAAGGGAAGAAAACCCAACCAAATCATTTGTTATATTCTTCAAGAGAAAGACCTTCACCACCAAGAAAACCTAGCGCACAAGAGGGTGCTTGCAAACCCTAGAAGACAAGCGCCCAAGAGAGGAGCGCACTTATCCCAAGAAGATGTACTTGCTGAAATTTCCAAACTCACACAAAAGTTATGATTCCTCAATGGGGAATCTGCCTTTACTGATATTAGACTTGACCTATCAACAAAAGTGTCTATTGGCACAATAGGTCCGACCTCTCTAACTCACAATATCATTAATAATAACCAGATTAATTATCTTTTGGGGCCAACCTGTACCCTTCACATTACAATTAAGGTTACAGGAAGATCTGACTCTTGAACAATATAGCAAGGGATCTCATACACCCACTAGTGTTCAACCACTAGGGGCACATCCATAGGGATGTCCATATCTCTATCTCACTGCATTACACAGGAAAACCACTCTCACTAGTGCTCAGCCACCACTAGGATCACGTTCACCTATGCTCGTCCACAGGCACGTCCACTCAACAGATCTTCTTCCCCACTGCATTACACAGGAGAGTCATATGGAGTTCATCATCTCAACTCTCTAGTCAGAAGAGGCTAATACATCATCTTCATTTATGTCTCATGACGATGCACCCAGCTCTATGGGAATTCACACATTCACCTTGTGCTCAACCACGGGCACGTCCAACTCTGCAGATCTCTTTTCTCACTGCGTTACACAGGAGAATCATCTGGAGTTCTTCTCAACTCTCTATAAGGAGGAGGCCATCTCTACATTCCAGCTCTGTCTCAGATAGGAACCACACATAGTTTGTGTCCTCAGGGGCTCTCTCTCAGGTTTGTGTCCTGGAGAATGTCTCACGCAGTTGTAATCATCAACACTCTTTGGGGCACTTGGTGAGTGGTTTCCCCCCTTGCTTCAGAAGTTGCGCACTTCCTCTTGTTGGCTATTTCACCTCTAGAAGTTGCGCACTTGCTCTTTTTCCAGCATTTTCAAGTTACATGCTTAATGGTTAGTTAGTTGTTGAGTTCATTGGCAATAGTTCTCTCTTGTTGTATATCTATCTAGCTCATCTTTTGTTCATGTTTTTTATTGTAACTTACTTTCAATTGTATATTTGTCATTGCTTTATTTCATGTTGTAACTTGACATGGAGTTATTCTTTTGTAATCAGATCTTTCAATTCTTTGTAATTCTTTTGTTCTTTTGTATAGATTTAGTTGACCCTGTTGATCGCCTATTCAGCTAGGGGTCAACTCATGTGCCATGAAGTTTGCATCATCAGATGCACATATGTTCCAGACAGTATTGGTTCTACTTGGGCATTTGATGCCCCAGCACAAATTATGTAAACGAAATTTCCGCACCCCTGTGTGGGTTAATAATGTAATAAGTCTGCATNTATAGATTTAGTTGACCCTGTTGATCGCCTATTCAGCTAGGGGTCAACTCATGTGCCATGAAGTTTGCATCATCAGATGCACATATGTTCCAGACAGTATTGGTTCTACTTGGGCATTTGATGCCCCAGCACAAATTATGTAAACGAAATTTCCGCACCCCTGCGTGGGTTAATAATGTAATAAGTCTGCATGGATCATAGTTAGGTCAGGTGCCTTTGGATGTTTCCATTGGGGGAGTTCCTTTCACCGAGGTTTTTTTATCCTCAGGTTGTCAACCGGGCTCTTGGGCCTGGCTGACTTCCCTTGAGTTTTTCCCTCCTCACATGCAATAATTTCCTCCAAAGTGGTGAATGGCATCCTAGTGGTCTCGTCCTTTGGTATCCTTTGTTTAGGAATGTTGTAAATGACCATGTTAGACAGTGTCTAAAGTTTCGCGGAATTTCGTCGAGTCTAGATAGGTTTTTTTTTTTAATTAATTAAATTATTAATAATTTAATTAATTAATTATTTTTTGAGCTAATAATGTAAAAACTCGGTCTTGGGATTTTTGATAAGGGTATTTGTGCTCAAAAGAAATGGAATAGCACCCCCCGCACCCAGAGACCAAGTTTCAGCTCAGTCGGACAAGTTTTACTACGTCTTTGTCCACTTAGAGTCAGAGTCAGTCAAAACAGCAATTTTAATTGCTAAGGTGACATTAGTGAAATGTCAAAATCATTGTAATTTTGAGTTATTGAGTTAGTGGTAAGGTGGTAATGAGCAAGTTAGACCCCCCTAACCTACCCAAACCCATCCTAACCACTTAAAACCTTAATCTACCCACTTAACTTAATTTCTCACCCTTTTTACCCACTCCCTAAGGGGAAAAACGACCCCCCTTACCTCAAACCTTAATTTCTTGCCTTAATACTTTGAGTGGGGCCCTCTCATGAGAGGTGCGCCCCTCCTAGACCCCCACCTCACCTTTGCATGGCCCACACACTACACATCACTCCTTATGTGGCGCCCTCTCTCCTAGCTCACGCCCTCCCTATCTAACTCACGCCCCTCTCACTCCCAAACCTTTCATTTGAGCCTCCACTTGTCTTGTGGGCCCCTCTCATGAGAGGTGCGCCCCCCTTAGCCTATCCTTTCACTCCTTTGAGGGCCCACGCCCTCCACCTCATCAATCCACCATTGAAACCCTAAGGAGGGCACCCCCTTCCTTGAGATTCTCACTCTCTCTCACAAACCAACACATGGCATGCATCTAGATGCCCTCACTTTGCCTTTTGGGGTATAAATAAGACCCCTCCTCACTCATTTTCTTCATCTTTCTTTGAGCTACTGTTATGCTGCTGAAATTTCATTCCACTCTCTTGCTCTTGCCACCAAGCCACCCAACTCATTGCTCTTGAGAGTTTTGGAAGAAGTATTTCTCCAATACTCTCACATTTTGGAATAATAGAGAAAAGCTTTGGAGGATTCTGAAGAGATTGAAGAGTATTCTTGTTTCTTCTTGCACATGAGGTGACTTGCATTATTCTAGTTTGGTTGTGTTGTAGCAAATAGATCTTGAGTTCAAAGTATTTTGCTTGGGTAAACTAATTGAAGAGTATTCTTGTTAGTTTATGTTCATTTTGGATAGCTTAGGATTCGTAAGTATTTCGTTCTAAGTCTATTCAAGATAACTATCTATTTCCATACTCACCACTTTGCTTGAGTTTTGTAGGTCGTGTCAATAGGATTATTGGGATAGCCTCGAAGAGGAGCCTACCCTTATTCCTTACTCAAACTCCTAGCTTCTTATTGTCCATTGTCATTTTCTGCATACATTCCATATATTTTTCAGCATTCTAACACTCTTAGATAGGTCAATATTATATCTTTTTCTTGCAGATTTTTATATGGAAATTTTCTGTGTAAAAGCAGAAAATTTCTTTAACATCTTGTTGTGTTTTTCAGCATTTCCAGCAAGCTTTTGCTTGCTGGTTTTTGCAGAAACTTACCAGCAACAAGGGGAAACGCTGCCCAAATTCGTCCACAAGCCTCAAGTAAAGCATATCTTCAGTGGGTAACGAATTTCCAACGTTTTCCTAGAGTATTTTTGTATATTTTGTACTAATTCATTCAATTTTTCTTGTATATTTGTAACATAATACGTTGCCGACACCTTGGGAGTGTGTTTGGCCTAGCCAACCCCCCAAAATCGTCTTGGCTAGATTAGTTATTCTATTTCCAAATCAAGTTTTTATTTTTTTGGGTTAATATTGCTGAGATAGTTTCTACCTGAGCAGTGGGCCAGGAGCCTATCTGACATTCTCTTTCCCCGGATCTCCGGCGCTAGAGAACGAAGATTGAATGCCCTGCTTTCCTGTGCAGTTATATCTTAGGAATATTAATCTAATGTGCCGGCACCTTGGGTGAGTCATCCCCAAAATCGCCCTGGCCTAAAGGGAATTAATTTTTGATTCAGTTTTGTCTTTCATATTTGCCGGCACCTTGGGGGAGTCATCCCCAAAATCGCCTTGGCTTAAAGGGAAATTAACTTTGATGATTTACATGCTTAGTAGTTAGAATATCTATAGTTATCATCATCTTTAAGTTCTCTTTCCTTTAAGTTTTTCAGTTTCATATGCTCACGCCCTAATGATGAATGACTAGGTGATTTAGATGCAATCCCAAATGCTATAGCTCATCTTTTCGTTTAGTTATTTTCAAATCTTATGTGCATATGAAATGATGATGGTTTAGAGATCTCTCATTATTTTGCTAAGTTTCATGTTTTTCAAGCTCTTTCATTTTCGTAAGCTTAGCATAACGTACTATGTGGATGATGGTTAGTGCTTAGACCAAATTTTGATGCTCATTTCAGCTCACGTCCTCCGTTTCTTTTGCAATTTATGGATAATATGTTGATATGGAATATCTCTTAGAGCTCACGTCTTAGTTCATTTGTGGTTTAAGCACTCACTTATTTGAGCTCACGTCTTAGTTAATGATCTAGACATCCACGCTCAGTTTACTTCAAGCATACTTCATCTTTTACTTTCGTTTTACATGTGGATGAATGGTTAGTTCTTAGATCTATTTTTGGCTATCATTTAAGCATTCGTCCTTCATCTTTTCTTGGCAATTCGTCATTCTTTCCTTTTCCAAGTTACATTTTGATGTTGCTGGATGAAATGATGCATAGATGATGGATACATTATGATGCTCACGTCTTTCTTTTACTGTTTAAGCACCCACGTCTTGCACATATGACATCATGTTTATGGGTTAAATGTTCATGGTTTAAGCATTTTTGAGCTCACGTCTTGTTCATAGTTATAACATCTTAATGCTCACGTCTTGGTCTATGGTTAAACAAATTACTCCTTTGATGCTCACGTCTTGGTTTAAGCACTTACATGTTTCAGCTCTCATTTTAATGGTTTAAGGCATTTACACCCACGTCTTACTTTGCAAATGCACACGCTATATCTTTACTCTCGTTTTACATGTAAATGATTCATGGTTAAGCGCTCACGTCTTGGTTTATGGTTGAGCAATTACGTCTTTTAGCCCACGTCTTTGTTTATTGTTTAAGCATCCATGTCTCATCTCTCTTTCAAGCAAGATTTACACACTCATATCTCGCATTTATGGTTTGATAATCTCTGCACTTAAATCGATTTATCTTATGTTTATGGGCTAAGACATTCACGTTTTCATTTCTGTATCTTGCAAGTGCTCACGTCCCATCTTTACTTTCAGCTGTTACATGTGAATGGTTCATGATTAATGGTGTAACATCTTGCAACGTTCCTTTCATGTGATAATATATTGATGGTTTAAGATTGTGCTACATTTCCTTTACATTATGCTATGTTATTTATGGTTTAATTGACACATTGCAAGCATCGTTTTACACGCATTTTCAATTCGTCCATACGCTAAAAACTAAAATTTTTAAGGCCTAAAACTTGTTTAAAAGCAACCCAACACACCTAAAGACCCACCCGAGGGTCATAATAACTTTTAGTAACATTTTAGGGGCCTCATTCATCCATCTCCACCATCTAAAACGGGTTGGAGGGACACCCAGGCGGTAGTGGCGGGGGACCGTCCCGTGGTTTCGTTGGGGAGATCCT
>JASDQU010011445.1:216695-234686 GCA_032191745.1 Picea mariana | reverse complement strand
TAGACTTTGTGTCTCCGAGGGCACACTAAGTGAGTTGGACTTAGCTCACGTTAGCAAGTGTGCATTAGGACGGCAACAGACCCCTTGCCTAGTCTTTAGGCACTAGTCTTAGTTGACCTTAGGGAAAGGATTTGAATGTCATTGAAATTGTGCATTGCATTGTTGCTTGCCATATAGGTTAGATTCCCCCTAACTTAACAAAACTAAAATTAACTCCTAGACTTCACTTAACAACTCACATAGTAAATAGGGTCTACCCCCCTTGGCTTCCCTAGGAGTAAGCCTAGATCAAATACGTCCAAATCAAGGCGACAAGTGGGTTTGGACTTGGGCATTGTGCCTCCAAGGACACACTAAGTGGATTGAGACTTTTCCACGTTTGTAGGTATGTATAAGGACGGCAACACACCGTAAGGATTCAGAACATGACTCATGATAACATAAATCGATCTTAAGGTTTTAAGTTCATTTTTTCTGGTTCCAAATCTGGTGTAGCCAGCGATAAATTTGATTGTTGATCTAACCAATGACAAATTTGGAACCCCTCATCAATCTCTAAATAATTTGGGTCGTCCAGTTACAGGGTTCCGGTGCACTTCATTAATGTTCCAACTTGATTCTGTCTTTTTAGCACCCATGATCTATCAATCTTTTCAAATTTGATCCTCTCGACCTGCTTTTCCCTTTACCTAACAAATCGGGTTTGTAATCACCCTCGCTAGAGAGTCACGACCTACAGTATTCACTCTCGACTTATCGCTTTATTCCAATCACTCAAAATAAAATGTGACCGATTTAACCTAAACCGAACGTCTTCCCTCAAAAAATCACAACTTGTAGGGAACATCTTGTTTTCTGTGTGGTTGAGATATAGTATTTCCTCATTTACCTTTGGATTGGACAGTGGATCCATCCCCAGAATTGCAAAAAAAACTTGATCTACTCTCCTAATCAGATCGCAACCTATATATTTGGCCAATAGATCCTCTAATTGAGCCCTTTCCTTGGTCGCATAAGAACTCACGCCTTCGCCAAATCGTTGACCTACACAATCCTACGTTGACTATGCAATTAATGGGTTAGATTATTATGTTTTAAATTCATGATCTTTGGTCACATGATAGCGCGGAGATATATCACTTTATAATTTGCATAGTTCATAAAATAAATTTTTCTTTTATGGTTTGAACTTATATGTGGAGGTTAGGCACATTATGGGTTTATTAAAATTTCATTTTAGTTTTTTAATGTTCCTGTGGTGTGAGTTTTCAGAGTTGTCTTATGGATTATCCATGGTGCAGTTCATTTTTATCAACGTTTCAAATCCTTTACCTGGATTCATCTTCAGGATAGATTAGTCAATGATAAGGGTAGCAGAATTGGGTTATAAATATATAAGAGATGCAGATATGGTTCTAACCACTAAAATTAGCAAGTAAGCCACCCAAACAATAGCTCTTAACAGGAGATCAATTATCACAGCTTACAAGTGAATTTCAACGGTAGAAAAGTGAATAAAGAGTAAATGAAAGCGAGTTTGCTCCAGACGTATTGGTTGTAGCTTAATGTTTGTTACAGCAGCTCAATCACTTAGCAAATCAAGACGCCCATAGGGCACAAGATAGCTTAAAGCATGTAAAATTTAAATCCAAACTTGTACAACTCGATATCTCAAAAATCACGTTTACCAATGCAACAATATTCAATCTCCAATGAGATTAGTGTCTTATCTATTGGGTTATGGAGTCTCTTGCTTTAAGCTAGGGTTTAGCAATCTTCTAGGGGTGTAAACCCTCTTACTCCCTAGAGAAGATAAACCTTAGCAAGGTCTTATTGCAAGGGTGTAAACCCTCTTACTCCTTGTAGCAATCCTTAAGCCTTTTCAATAGCAATAGAAGAAAATTCCTTCATGGAGGGTGTATGCCCTTATACTCCTCCTAGGGTTTGATTAATAACCTTGAAATTGAGAAGAAAAACACAAGATTGCAAAAATCCCTTACCTAGTCCGCGAGACAGTATGCAAAACCCTTACTTTAACAAAGAAATTCCATCAAATTTCCAAGAACAAGCATCCAAGAGAAGTCGCTAGCCTTTATTCCACCTGGTATTCCCATTTTGAGGATAACTAAGGAGATTATGTCTCGAGGCCCTCAGGTTGCAGATATGGAGTGCCAAGAGACCGCATGACCAGCAGTATCCTTTTGCACAGCTATAGACCCGCATTGCCACCATAGTGACCCAACACTTGGTCATCATCCACACTAGCTTGCCACCTCAGGTCACTTGGCTCTTGCTCCATGCGATACAAGTCAGGTATGATGGTGGGTATCATTTTAATATTTGAGGCATTCTAGCTTGTGTATCAGAGGTTATTTTTTATTATTAGACATTTGCTTTGGAAAGTATGCCTTTTACCTTGTTTAAATGTTGGTGGTTGGCTTGGGGCACTCAAGTAGATGGTCATCCTTAGGATGGGGTGTTTCTGGGAGCTTCCTTTGATGAGTCATCGTGCCACTCCTGACCATACTTACCACTTTCCATCATTATTTCCCCTCATGACATGATCTCTTGATATTTTGTGGTAGACTGACCCTAGAAGGGACCATTCCTCATTTCATGGGAAGAAGGGGTTGAAGGCCCAGAGGGAAGTTAGCTGGCAAAAGATAAAAGCCTAATCAAAGAAACTTTCAGATGCTTCGCCCAGGGGATCTTGAGAAACCAATGAAAAGCTTCTCTGCAAGAAAATAAGGACCCCATGGAAAGAATAAATAAAGACGCTTAAAGGATCAGCTGAGGATAGGGGGTCTCATCACGAGTCGGCCTATCACGTCCATGGGTATCTAACGGTATGACATTACCATTTCTGGCCATCACACCAAGGTAATGGCTCTCAGTTACATGGTTGAGGGAAAGGGGTTCTCATCACGAGCCAACCTTCTCATTTCTATGAAGGTACTTGTGGGTGACATTGTCGATATCTGGTCACCACGCCAGGGCAGTGGCCTCCAACTCACCCTATGCTATATTGAAAGAAAATACAAAGAAAGAAAGATAAAAGGCAATTGATGGGCTTGGAAAAAATGCATCATAAACGAAGGTGCGACACACCCTCCACAAAGGCACCCATAAATGAGATACTATGGACACTTGCATATCATGAACCCCACGCCCAATGAGTACTTCCCTCATCCATTCCATTTCATTCACATGACTCAGATAGGGTTGTTCCTAGACTTGATTGGTTTGATCCATTGAAAAGAAGACTCATGCCAACCCTCCCACAACCAAACTTGGCAAAACTTCTAGTTTCTTAAGCACATGTTTGTATGATGTAGTCCTGGTATACATGCTTTAATGGCTCTTTTATTGACTTGATTCACTCATCGTGATGCTTTGACTTGAGATCCTTGGAGGGTGTATCCATTTGTCTTGCAGGTACAGGTTGGTGGCCAGTTTTGGAAGAACAAGCCTAGCTTGGGCTTCCATAAGGGCAAGCAGCCCACATGATGGATGGCATAGGCCTTCATTCTAGACGACAGAGACGAGCTTTCGGAGGCCTAGGAGACAGCTGGATCGACATGGCCTGTTGATTTTTCAATAAGCTAGGTTAAGCATGTAGTTCATTTCAATTTGCATTTGTCTTCACCATAAATAAGAATGTTGCAGCAACCAAGATCACAAGAACAACCACCATGCACAAGAACACAAGAAGAGTCCTGGGAAACCCTTCTCAACAAGGGAAGAAAACCCAACCAAATCCTTTGCTATATTCTTCAAGAGAAAGACCTTCACCACCAATAAGACTTAGCACACAAGAGGGTGCTCAAACCCTAGAAGACTAGCACTCAAGAGAGGTGCGCACTTTTCCCAAGAGAATGTACTTCCTGAAATTTCCAAACTTGTGTGAAGGATATGATTCCACAATGGGGAATCTTCCTTTACTTATATTAGACTTGTCTTATCAACAAAAGTGTCTATTGGCACAACAGAGCCAACCTCTCTAAGTCACATTATAATTAATATTAACCAGATTAATTATATTTTATATTTATTACTAATCACATTAAGGTGAGACCGACCTGTACCCTTTACATAACAATTAGGGTTATAGGCAGGTCTGACTCTTGAACAATATATAGCAAGGGATCTGATACACCCACTAGTGCTCATCCACTAGGGGCACATCCATAGGGATGTCATATCTCTGGCTCACTGCATTACACAGAAGAACCAGATCTTCACACGTTCACCTATGCTCGTCCACGGGCACGTCCACTATACAAATCTTCTTTCCCACTGCCTCACACGGGAGAATCATCTAGAGTTTTCTCATCAACTATGTTGCTCAGAGGAGGCTAATACATCATCTTCATTTCTGTCCACATGATGATGCACCCAACACTTTGGGATTTCACACGTTCACCTTGTGCTCAGCCACAGGCACGTCTAACTCAACAGATCGCCTTTCCCACTGGATAATCACCTAGAGTTCTTCTCAACTCTCTGAATGGAGGAGGTCATCTCTACGTTCCATCTCTGTCTCAGGCAAGAACCACGTACCCTTCTTAGGGGCTTTCTCTCAGGTTTGTAAGCTAAGAGAAAGACTCACATAGTTGCAATGATCCACATCTCACAAGTTTGTAAGCTAGAGAATGTCTCACATAGCTGCAATCATTAACATAGCCCACCCTTTGCATGCCAAACAACTTGCCCAAAAGGGGAAAAACGTCACTCCCTAGGGGCTTGGCATCACATTTGAGGGGCATATGTTGGTTGATGATGAATCAGAGCATGACACATGGCATTTTGAGGTGGAGAGGCTCCGGATGATTGCCACATAGCCTTTAGAGGCCCTACTTTGCAACCCAGCTCCAACGACTTGCTCAATTTGCCAAAACATCCTCCTTCAAGGGATGACATCAGCTTTGTTTTAGGGTTTTCTTTGTGCAAAAGTGAAATTAAAGAGAATTTTTAAATACTATCTTTGTAAAGGGGCAAGATTGGGCTATTGATCCCTAGTCTTGTGGTTTACCCTAATATTATGTGGACAAACTATTTTGGAAACTTTTTGTATAAATAGAGATCATAAGATCTCATTTTAAAGACACAACTTCCATTGTAAGAGGCTCTTGGACTGAAATTCTCGCTATCTTTGGCTAGTTCTCTCTCTTGTGCTATTGCTTATGGCTATGTCTTGGTTATGGTTGATGGAGATGGTGTGCTAGCCTTGGAAGTCTTTCTTCATTGCTTTTTTGGTGGTTAGTCTAGCTTTTATTGTCTTTTAATGATTGAAGGTGCCATTTATTTCATTGCATTATCATTTGTACAAGTTAAAGGTTCTATTTGCTTGAGCCAAGTAGGGAGTATAAGGGCATACACTCCTACTTATGTTTCCACCATTTTATTGCTAAGAGAATATTGCTTCATAAGGGTTTAATAAGAGGAGTATAATTACATACACCCTCCTAGTTGAAACCCTAGTTAAGAGAAGCTTGCCTTGGGGAGTAAAAGGGTTTACACCCCCAAGGAAGTATCCTATCTAACTTCTTCATATTCTCTTGACTCAATTAACCCTTTCTTAAAGGCACTAGTCATTTACTTATTGCATGGGAGAAATAAACTGTTGCCTTGGTAAACGTACAAATTTCCAGTTATGAAGTTGTCTCTTTTGGATAATGATCTTGATGCTTTGGGGATTCTTCCTCCCTTAGGGCGTCCTCTTTCTCCTACACATTCTTATTTATGTAGTAAAACTAACCTACAGCCATTAGGGTTGTTTTTAACTCTAACCCTAACCACTAATATCTCACAAGCTAACCCTAGACTAACCCTCTAACTTTGCTAGTTTAACCTACTAACCTAGGTGCACCTATTGGGCTAGCTTTTGGCACCTTTTGATGGTCAAATTTGTTGTTGTACTTCATTGAATTCTACAGCCATAAGGCTGATATACTGCTGCAGAAATTTACTTTTATTACAATCATCTTTATTTAGTCTTGAAGTGTTATTTTCGGTCCACATTGGTTACTAGTTTTATTGTTGACATTGCTAACTAATATAGACCTTTTACTTGCTGATTTGAATGTAATCTATTGCTGATTTACTAACTTGTATGCTGTTGTATTTTAGGGACAGAAAGCTTAACTTGCTGATCCATTACTATACTTGGTTTGAAAAGTGTCTTTTCTTGTGCCTTGGGTAGGTACAAGTGCACCGACAACTATCTCTTTACTCGGTATCCATTTATCTCTCTTCACTTACCATTTTCAACCAATCTTTTCTTCCATCGCTTGACCTTTTGGGGGACTTCTTACACTTCCCTTCATCCTTCTCATTCCCCCTAGGGTCACCGGGATCGCCTCCCTAGAGTGACCTAGTCACCCTTGAAGTGCGGGACCTACATCAAGGTGAGATTGGGTGTAGGATTCCCAAGTTGTAGCACTTGCTTTGTGGTTGGGTCGGCCTTTGCCCAATCTACAACTTGCGCTATAACACCACCAATAGACAAGTGTAGCATCCATTTTGCACAAAAGAGAAGAGATAGCGAATTGCCCAAGAGGGCCAAAAATTTCAATCCAAGAGTATGTAATTCCCAAGTGATGAGTTATCAAAATGAAAAAGAGATGGCCTCTATTTATATGAGGCCACCTAAACCAATTTGTCCACATAAAATTGTCAACAACAAATTAAAAGAGGGCCAACCCCCATGATTTGCTCTTACAACTTGCAAATATAAAAATTACATAAAGTAAAACCCCAAAAAGGGTGATGTCATGCCCTAGAAGGGTGACATGAGGCCTAAAAGTGAGACGTTGAGCCTCCAAAGGCCATGTGTCAAGCTCTCATGTGCTAGAGTGTCATGCCATGCATCTCCTTCCTTCAAACCACATCACATCACCTCCGGAACCATCAAGCCCACAAAACCCTAGCCTCAAAATGATGTCAAGGGCTTAGAAAGTGACGTCTGAGGCCTCCAAAGGCCAACGTCCAGGTGCAAAGGGTTATGATTGTTGAGATTTGGATACCTTGGAAAGTGGTCCCCTTGTGTTTGTGAGTCTGTAAACATAAAGGGGGGAAATTTGACCCTCATGCTTGTACTTTATGTTATAATTTCACTTTGACTTTATTCACTTAAGTCTAAAGTTACTTTATTCACTTAAGTCATAAAGTGACATTGATTCACTTAAGTGTGAATTAATGAACATAAAGTGAACTATGGAAACTTAAGTGAATTGTAAGATCTAATCTTATCCATTCATTTTCGAGAAAGGCTTAGATCTAATCTAGGCCCTTGGTTTTCTAGGTTAGCCTTGGGATGAGGCTAAAGGAGGCAAAGGAGGGAAAAGAAGATTCATTGTTCACTTGAGAGAGTTGAGTGAAGAGAAGAGAGGGAAGTGAGGGTTTGGAGACGAGAGGTGCACTTCTTGAGAGAAGAGGGGCGCTTGAGAGCTGGAGGTTGCCTTTTTGAGAGGACAGGGTACAAGCCAAGGCAAGGGCACATCCAAGTTGAAGGAGGCGCACAAGCTAGAGCAAAGGTGCATCCAAAGAGAGGAGGTGCATTTTCTTGAGAGAGGGTGCATCCAAGGAGGGTGGCGCACTTGCTAGAGGAGGGGCGCACTTGTGTGAAGTGCACACAAAGCTAAGACAGCGAGTGTGGGCGCAAACTCTAAAGCAAGGCAAGGCAAAGCAAGTTGAAGGGGATGCACCAAGGCAAAGTGTGCATTCTTCTAAGGCTAGAGGCACAAAGAAATAAAGAACTCCAAAGCTAACATCAGAGGAGTAGTTATTGTATCAGGTTCTTTTGTTCCATTTCTTTGTTGTAGCATTTTCTTTGAGATCTCCATAATACATCTACTCTCTTACTAGTTTTCCCCATGGGGGTTTTTCCAGGGTCATGTTGACCAAAAACACTTGTGTAAAATTGTCATGGTTTTCTTATTTACTTTCAGCATAGTAGGTGTTAAAGATCCTAGAGGGTATTTTCTTTTTTGAAGTATGATTAATGTGCTAACAATGGACACCAAAACTTCCTATTGAAACCCATTCAAGAGAAGCTTCAAAGAGACATTAAATCACTACCTAAGGGGCAGATTTGAAGAGGGTAAAGTTAAGATTTGTTGGTTGTATTGGACAGCGAGTAAACAGTGCTAAAAACAATGAGAAAACAGATTCAAAGCACCTTGAACTTAGTGCCCAACAAGAAGTCACGTGACTGGCTTCTTGGGCAACCTTTAGGAACCTCAAATTTCTTCAATGATATCATCCTCGAATGTTGTCAAAGTGCACACAAAGGCTTCGAGTCGCTCTACCCAACCTGTGGGGTATGGCGTCCATCCTAGAGGTTTTCTACCCGTCATGAAGGTTAAAATGACATAATTCCTCCATGGATAGCTTTCATCGAGCAAGGTCCTGCAAAGACAAACAACTACGCCCTCCAAGGGTCCACAAGTCACATGTATCATGCCAAGTAAGCCACATTTAATAAAAGAACCACCCGAACATGTGCATTAAATCCCCCCTTTTTAAACTAATCAAATGCTCAAAGACCTCATAAAATTCGCCAAATTTAGGTATCGGAGGGTTGTCATGGTGCCCTATTGGGTAGACGAATCCCCAAGTCAAGTAAGGTTTCCAAAGAAAACCCTCTCTAGGCCATGTACTAAACATGAGGTGGATGGGGGGGGTTGTTAGAATATGAAGGATGTGTGCTCCTTTTACCATTAACAATACCCTTGTCACCCAACCATAAGCCAAAGCCACCCTCCGAGCACCTTAACCTTGATAGAGAATCATTCCGGAAGCAAACCCTGGGCTAGATAGCCATACAAAGGGTAGCGCACCTTTCCCCAAGGATAGCGCATCAACAAGAGCTAATCAGATAGTCCAAACCCTAGCCAAGAGATAATCCAAGCCAAAATGTAACTGCTAGCTACAGCAGCTGCACCAGTAGCTCTCCTCCAAACATGCGCACAAGACTGCAACTGCACTGCGCAGAACTGGCTCTCTACAACCGCTGAGATGTGTCAAATGAAAGACTGGCGCCCTGTATTTATAGTGGTTCTGGCAGACTTACTGGGGCCGACTTCTCCTTCTGGGTACCTGTATGTTCAATATATATTAATTCTTCTGGCCGACTTCTTCTCTTGGAGGCTAATAACCTAATACATATTTTCTTCTTGAGCCGACAAGTCTTCTAGGGTTATTAGCCAACTCATTAGGGTTTCTCTTGCTTCCTGGAGTCTTCTATTCTCGTCAAGTCTACTCGTGGAGGTAAATACCTCCCGCAGCTACCATAATATCAACACTCCCTCCTAGCTAGGGAGGTATTACAGGTAATGGTCTTGAGCACAAAACATACCATTCACTCGGTAGCATCAACATAGTTATATGGACTAGATCATGAGCACCATCATCATCATCAACTGCATCATCTCTCGAAACCATACTCTATCTGATTAATCAGACATGATGCTCACTCCACAGAGTGATGCAAGAGCCATTCTTCTAATCTAGAAGAGTAAATGCTCTGAATCATTTTCTGTCTGGAAAATCTATGTTCATCATTCATCTGGCTGATGATTATCTCCAATAAACTGTTGATAGTCTTCAAGGCAATTAGAACAAAAATAGAACACAACTATGTCTATCCATAGTAATACACAACTACAATCCAGTGGTACACTACCACACCAAGTAGCACACAAGTACTTGATCAGCAACGTATAGTCACAAACAGTGGAACATATCCACCACAGTAGTATAGATCTGCTATCATACAGTCTTCATAACAAACATTTGATAGCAACCTACACAAAAACAATGTTATGATATAAACTGAATCATCTGGGCCAATCTTTCACTCACATCAGTGAGATCTGAAAGAATATCTGCCCTCGGTGTAGAACATCAACAATGGGCTATCTGCCCTATTCTTCTCAAACAAGGAAGAATGATTGTTTTTTATTTCTAAGCCTGAGCCATTCCTCACCCTGGGCCATTCCTCCTACACTAATCAAAGTGCACCCTGGAGAGAATGTATAAACCCTAAGGAATGTCTGTCCCTGATTGTTGAGCCTGGACCATTCCCCACCCTGGGCCATTCCTCCTACACTAATCAAAGTGCACCGTGGAGAGAATGTATAAACCCTAAGGAATGACTATCCGGACTATTTCCTCTGTTAACCACAAGAGGAAAAGATTGTCCTGTATCAACCTCCAAAACGGACCATTCCTCATGTTAACCACAATGAGAAATCGTTGTCCGGCGAGGCAGGCCAGTCTTCTTGAGTAACCCTCAAGAAGAGAGACTGCCCTAGACCACTCCCCATGTTAACCACAATCGGAAGTCGTTGTCTATGATACATCAACAATCTGGACCATTTCCCATGTTAACCACAATGGGAAATCGCTGTCTGTCAGAAATCTCAATCCACTTTCCGAACAGGAAAGCATCTGTCCAAGATGGACTATTTTTCAATCTTGAAAATGACTGTCCTCAATAATATTTTCAGTGCTCCCTCCCAACCTGGGAGTCATCTCTTCCTTTTTCAATAAGGAAGTCGTCTCCACGAGCTACAGCTTGAGTACGCAAACTCTTTCATCTTGGATAGAAGCTTTACCACAATGTCTGCTTATCTGCTCATCTGTGGAGATATGAATTGGAGAATCACTTTCTCCTTTCTGGACTTCATCACGGATAATGTAATGCTTGATTTCAAATGTACTTTAGTCTGGAACACTGATTTTCTGTGAAGGCTTCATGTAGCTCTGAACAATAGAGTCTATCCTTGTTGGAAAACTGGAACATATCCATGTGGCACTTCTTTTGTTATCATGAGATCTGATCTACCGAGTAATCATCTTGATGTTATAGGAAATCTTCACCACGCTTCTGCTATGCACTGGAGGTTCTTCACCAAGTTATCTTCTTCTATCTGCATACAAGGGTCTCTTTCTGGTATGCCTCAAAGTCTTGAGATTGCTTCTTTATACGCTCTTTATTCAATTTCTCTGGAGAGTATTCTTTGCATTCATCTAATGTAGAACTCCAACTTATGGATGTTGCGGATGATATTATGACTCACGTAGAGATAAGTCTAGTTTACTGGAACAAGTAATCATCATAGTATTCTCTCTCCATCTGGGAGAACCTCTAGTTTTGGATCTCGCAATGCTTTCACTCATAAGACTTCCATACATGATTCTTCATTACGACTTTCAGTTCCTCTGCTTGATAGCTTTTATTGAGTTTATATCAAGCTGACAATCTTGTGATTCTTGATACAATGACTGGTTGTTCTGGCTTCTCTTTCTTTCTTTGAATCTTCATGTTCTTTCTCGTGTTTAGCTCTTGGGTCCATGGAGTAGATTCCATGCCCTAAAGATTCTATTTCTTTCTTTCATCACAAGATCACGGATGTGGATGGACAACTAGGGATACCTTAAGGCTTCTCTTCGAAGAAGACTTCTTCTAAGGTTGAATTGGATACGTACTGTCTTTCATGGTTGCTATCATGGATATATACTTCATCATCTTCAATGGATCATAGGATGAGCTCCCTCCTAATCCTTGCTTCATGTATGAGTGCATATAATCGGCTCCCTCCGTCTTGATAGAGTCCAGGCTTCCGTCTGCATCCTTATTGTCTTATGCAATATATCATTGGCTCTCTCTGTCTAACGGAGCCCACGCTTCCGTCTTGTTGTCTTCTACAACAACGTTATAAGTCTTTCTCTGACTTCTTTCTGTCTTTGTTTCTTCTGAGTCTCTTCATGATTGATTCGGCATATTTCATCCTTTTATGTGTTTTATCTAATGATATCAATCCTTATCTTGTTGTTCTTCCATAGGTATAGTTCTTCTTGGAATACATTATCTTTCAAGGAATAGATATACAAGATATGTACGGAGACGATACAAACGAGATATGTATAAGAAATAAGAAGAGTATTGTTACCTTTAGAAGAAGAAGTCTCTTTCATCATGCTTAGCCTTCTTTGTAGGTTCCTTTTCTTCGACAACTGATGCTTCGTGTTTCTCCTTCCTTTTTCCTTAGCTCGGGACAATGATTCTTGTGGTGACCATACTTTCGACAGTTGAAGCATTGTATTTCTGAAATGTCTTTCTCTTGATTTGGCTTCCTCCTTGAACCAAACTTCCTTTTGTTCTTGAAGTTCTTGAATCTTGTTGTGAAGGCTTGATCATCGTACTTCTTTTGGGGTTTCTCTTTTGCACTAATCCTTGATTCTTCTTGAGCACAGCAAGTCCAAAGTTCTTCAAATGTCGAATACTCCTTTCTTGTGTTCATGTTTGCGGCAAATGCATCCCACGTCTTGGGAAGACCATTGAGTACTATGTTTACCAACTCCTTCTCTGAGATGATCTCTTAAATAGCTTGTAGTTGATCTCTTAACTGAGAGATTCTCACAAAGTATGATGTTATGCTATCCTCATCAGTCATCTTTATATCATGGAGATCATTCTTCAGACTCATAACTTGTCCAATGTTTCTAACCGAGAAGAGATTTGTTAGGGCGTCGTACATCTTCTTCGATGAGTCAAGATGGGAGATGTAGGGTATCAAGTGGTCTTTTATAGATTCCACTATGATACTCATAGCATTGATATCACTGTCTTTGAACTTCTCCATAGCTGCAACGTTTTGCGGTTCCTTCTCTTTTCCTTCTTCAAACTCTGGCTTCACGATCTTTCCTTTCATGATATTCAGCACTTTATTCTTGGCAAGGATGAGGTCAATCCTTGTCTTCCACGCTCTGAAGTTAGAGCCTCCATCTAACTTGTTCTCTGACTTCATAGAATAAGTCATGGCTGCTTTGACTTGGTCAAACCCTAGATTTGACCACAAACTCAAACCTGACGTCTTGGCTTGCTGAGAATACCAAGAGATGCACTAGGCTAGGGCGCACTGATCTGTCCGAAAATTAGGTCAATCTCTTCACTTAAGGTGCCTCAACGAGGGGATTAGGGTTTCTGCAACTGCTCCTGCTAGTAACCCTAGCGGCAGTGTCTTGGAAGCTACTTCTGCTAGTAACCCTAGCGAGCTCAATATCCTAGCGGCTATGTTTCCTTCTAGCGTTTAGACTGAATGAAGGAGGTGTGGGCCCATAACATGTTAGAATATGGAGGATGTGTGCTTGTTTTACCATTAACAATACCCTTGTCACCCAACCATAGGTCGAAGCCACCCTCCGAGCACCTTAACCTTGATAGAGAATCATTCCAGAAGCAAACCCTAGGCTAGATAGCCATACAAAGGGTAGCGCACCTTTCCCCAAGGATAGTGCATCAACAAGAGCTGATCAGATAGTCCAAACCCTAGCCAAGAGATAGTCCAAGCCAAAACGTAACTACTAGCTGCAGTAGCTACACCAGCAGCTCTCCTCCAAACCTGCGCACAAGACTGCAACTGCACTACGCAGAACTAGCTCTCTGCAACTGCTGAGATGTGTCAAATGAGAGACTCGCGCCCTGTATTTATAGTGGTTCTGGCAAACTTACTGGGGCCGACTTCTCCTTCTGGGTACCTATCTGTTCAGTATATATTAATTCTTCTAGCCGACTTCTTCTCTTGGAGGCTAATAACCGAATACATATTTTCTTCTTGAGCGAACAAGTCTTCTAGGGTTATTAGCCAACTCATTAGGGTTTCGCTTGCTTCCTGGAGTCTTTTATTCTCGTCAGGTTTACACGTGGAGGTAAATACCTCCCGCAGCTACCATAATATCAACAGGGGTAAGCCTTTTGGGCATGGATTCCTGACATATCAAGGGCTCATATTGACTCATTTATGGGTGCCTTTGTGTAGGGTGTGTTGCATCCTTTGTATACAACGCAACATTTTTCCAATCCCTTTTATTTCCCATTAATTTATTATGGTTCGAACATCGAGTGATATGTGCAATGGAAAGTAAAGAGCACTACAATGCCACTCAAAGTTAGGAACACATTGAGTTCCATATGCACTGGAAATTAAAAGTCATCGCAAATGCATTCCCCCAATAAGCAAGACATTTATTAATTACCTGTTTTTTTAAAGGTCCTTCATATTTTATGGAGAACCATTTCATTGCTCAGGGGACCTTAGGGCGAGCATCTAGAAGGATAATTTGGGCTTTTAACTCTTGCCAGCCACAACACCTATAGGCCTTGAGCCCCTTCTTCCCATGAAATGAGGTACATCTCCGATAATGTTGTATATCTCTCTGATATATCTCTGATATGCCGATAAATTCTGAGTTAAACACATGTATGATATATTCGAAATATTCCGAGTTCCCTATCTTGCGACATTTTCCGAAATATTCCGATTTTTTCCGTCGATGTCATCAAGAAGTTACATTCCAGACCCTCGCCAATACTTTCCCCGAGACGAGATATACAACATTGACAAGCCCTTCTTGGATTCAATGAACCCAAAGACCCAAAAGATGAGGAAATAAAAGGGAAGAGGTGTGGAAAGTTGTATAAATGAGCGAGAAGGGTACAATGACCCTTCAAGGAAACCCCCCGGTTACAACCCTTTCCCCGAGGGTGACCCACTTATTAGGAAACCATGTCAACCACCAAGGTGAAATAAGGCAAAAAGGTATAATTTCCAAGCAAACGTTTTCATAATCAAGAAAGGAATCTTTGCAACATGCTCAAATGCTTCAATTATTAAAGTGACACTTACCACGAGATCAGACTTGTTACCTCATGAAGCAAGACCTGCTGTCCTTTCTGGGCCAAGTTGGCGTGGCGGATGCCGCTACGCTGATGATGATGAATGGTGACGTGTGGTGGAGAGGAGGGGCCTTGTCTGCTCAATGTGGGCTTAGTTGGTCATCTGGCTATCGGCACTCCCTGTCTTATGTTGGTGTTTTGGTAGCTGCAGAAGGTATTAACCTCCATGTGTAACCTATGACTTAGAATAGAATATTCTGGAAGCAAATGAACCATTAAACAGATGTGTGGAAACCCTAGAAGACAAGTCAGCCTAGCAGAATAAATAATATTAGAAAAAGATAAACAAGTCGGCTCCACGGGAAAAAGATTAACAGAAAATATAATTACCAGAAAGTCAGGTCGGCCCAGCCAGAAAAGTCACTCAACAAATTAATATAAATAGAGGACATTTTAGCTCATTTGGATACCCAGTTAGAGCGCAAGTCTTGTGGAGAGTTGTAGTTGCAGTTGCAACTGCAACTGCAATGAGGAATAAGGGCTCATGGTCATCTCTTGGTCTTGGTCTCTCTCTTGGTCTTGGTCTCTCTCTTGGTGATTCTCTTGGTGACATTCTTGGTGATTCTCTTGTTGATTCTCTTGGTGATACTCTTGGTGATATTCTTGCTAAGTATGGCGCAAGTTTGAGAGAGTACTACAACTGCAACTGCTACAGTTGTGTATGTTACTTGTTCTGTGGATATGGAGACTCTCTCTCTTGTCTGCTACCCTTCGAGAAGGAGCGCTCTATTTTTCTTGAGTTGTTGCAGTTAGCAGCTAGGGTTTATCTGTTGGTTCAGGAGTAGGCTTGCCGAAATTATTCTAAGTAAAGGTTAGTGTGCTTGGGGGTGGCATATGTGAATGCCTATGGTTGGGTTACAATGATGTGACATTGTCTATGGTTAAACGAGCATACCAAAATTTCAACATGGTATCAAAGTTGGTTTCCTTTGTAACAGTCTAACCACTGGAAGGAAGATCCTCAGTTTCCCCCATTGTCAAGCTCATTGAGCACATACTGAACTCACTAAGAAGGTCGCCTAAGTAGGGCGCATCTCTTCCGCAGATCAAATCTGCAAATTTCTGAAGTTGAGAAATTAGGGTTTTCTCATAAAACCCTAGGTCTGCAGTACAATGAATACTTGGCAGCATGTGAGTACTATTGATATAAATGCTTATTTTACTTGGTCGCAAGATGAACTAACATCTCCTCTAGAAGATACTTCTTGTTTTGCTTCTAGGTTATTTTATAAATTCCATGGAAGTTACCATGGAGGAATGATTGATCACAACACTAAAAGAGTGTTGTTCCTATTTCTTATTATTGTATTTTTATTTTGGCTCTTGTTCCAGGCAGGTCACAAGCAATAGCTCTGAGAAGGAGCTACTGTGATTATTGTTCTCATTCTTGTTTTCATTATAAGAATATTATTCTTGTCTACTATTTTCCCCTTTGTTGTCCTTGTTCCGGGCAAGTCACGGGTGATAACTCTGAGGGGAGCTATAGTGACGGTTGTGTTGTCATCCTTATACACACTTGCAAACGTGAGCTAAGTCCGGCTCACTTAGTGTGTCCTTGGAGGCACAATGCCTAGGTTCACAGCCCACGCTGTCACTTTGACCGGAACCTCTTCCGTCTAGGCTCACTCCTAGGGAAGCCAAGGGGGGTAGTCCCTAGTTTCTAGTTAAGTTTTAAAATTAAGTTCTAGGAGTTGATTTTAGTTTCTTAAGGTTAGAGGGAGTCTATGCTATGATGCTAAGGCAGCAATGCAAGATGCAATGGTTAGTATGTCAAGCAAGCCCTTTCCTAGGGCAACTAAGACTAGTGCCTAAGATTGGGCAAGGGGTCAACTGGATGTTAGGGTGTTTCATTACAAATATGATTACAAGATTACTTACAAAAGAATGATTAGATTCAATGAATAATAGATACAAGATTTACAAATAAAGAATGCTAGGATACCACAAGCAAGCTAACTACTTTTAAGTTTGTGTGCAGGATACAAAGGGATCAAAACATTATCACATTTATGAGATTATCATCAACATATCAACAAAGAAGATTTAGAGATTTTAAGCACAAGTGTTATAAGGATGATGAAGATTACCCACTCTTAGTTATTAAATCCACAAAGTATTTAGATGTTTTAGCCCAAGGTTGGATTATTAAAGGTTTCTTAAGATTATCAAGTTTTAATTACCTTTATTAAGATTTTCACCAAAGCCTCCTCCTCTTATTGCCCAATGGTTGTTGGATGCTCAAGATAGTGTGGCAACGAGGCCAACCCTAGCTGTCACAGTCAGCCCAAAGCATTGAGTTTTTACAGAAAGGACACTCCTTCGTGCCACGAGACTGTCCCCGGCCTATCACCGTCCGTTTCCCTCCTCAATACCTGTTTTACATGGTGAAGATGGTGGTCTAAGGTACCCTAAAGAGTCTATTAAGTTAATATATTGATAAGGTAGACTTTTAGGTGTATTTTAGAGTTTTATAGTGATTTTATGACACTTTTAAAATGTGATTTAGTGATTTGGCCAAAACTCACTTCAGCCTAAAATGTGTTGCTTAAGTTTATGAAATGAAAGACATTAACACATATAAGCTATGTGAGAGCAAATTACCTAGTGCACCAATATGTAGCTTGCAAAGAAAGAGATAAACTACGAGGGCAAGAATAACTTGCCAATCAAGAAATGAAAAGAGATGAGCACACTTATCTTATGTTGATTTAGAACATTGAGAAACAAGATTTAAGTGTGAGAAAGAAGATTTAAGTGTTTGCCTATACTATCAACTTAACCATAAGAATTACTTCAAGTGTGTTGGCAAATGGCCTTAAGATTAATGCATGAAAGAAAAACACCATTCACTTAACTTATTGAAGCATTTAAACATTTAGGGTTAGATTTAAGCATGTAAAGTAAAGATTAAACTTTAAGGAGCTTAAGCATGCAAACAGATCTAGCTAAGTTGATTATGCCCAATAGGCTTAAGCTAGAGATTGATTATGTGTGAGATCTAGATCTAGAATATATCGAAACATTAAGCACTTAGCTCAATAACACATATTAAACCCTAACCTTACCTTTGGGGTATGCCTCTCCCAATAGGTAGGCAATTATTAGACTTAGAGAATGCTTGAAAGAGAAAAGGAAAGAAAAAAGAGGAAGAAGAAACAGAGAAAGGCAAGCAAGAGAAAGAAGAAAGAAGCTCACTAACCCCACGTCCTAGCTTAGGAAAGTGATTTTGAGATGAAAAACTCTAAGCT
>JASDQU010011445.1:203911-216595 GCA_032191745.1 Picea mariana | reverse complement strand
AAACCTGCAAAACTTGAGAGGTGATGTGCATACAAGAGATAATATGTTGCATATACTAACAAGATGACATTTCAATCCTATCTAGCAAAACAAGATATATAGATCTACAAGCATGTGCATTAATAGATCTACCCAAGTAACATTTTACCTAAGATCCAATGTGTGCAATCACCAACCAAATCTAAACAAAGTTTACCTCATATGTGTGGCAAGAACAAGCATATGCATAACTCTTCCAATTGTCCTCCACAGTTTCTCTTTATTACTCAAGAAATGGATCTTGGAGAAAATTATCTCCAAAACCCTAAGAGCTAGAGAATGGAAAATGTGGAAAGAATGAGAGAGAGAGAGAGAAATCAAGTAGCATAACATTAGCTCGAGATATGGTGAGGAAGAAGTGAGGAGAGGGGCATATTTATACTTGGAGAGGCAAACCTACCTCTCTTGGATCAATGCCAAGTGTCCAATACCAAGCAAAAGAGGAGATCCCTAGTCTAGGGCGCACCATCTAGGGCTTGAGAAGTAGATCTAGGGTGTAGATGGTGTGGGAAGTGTTGGGATCAAGCAAAACTATAGTGGGAGGCCTATGGGATTCATGCCAAGGGAGATGAAGAGGCCCCAATTAAAAAAAATGAATTTTTCTTGGAGATCCACAAGAGGGGGGAGTAACTCTCCTTGGAAGGCGCACCACTTGGGGGATGAGGAGACGAAAGGGAGGCAAATAATGAGGTGAAGGGGGTGGGGTTAGGTTAGGGAGTGACATGGAGGGTAAGGGGTCCACGTGGGAGAGGGGTCCCCACTTAAGTCACAACGTCATACCACCAAGGAAAAACGTCAATCCCCCTAGGGGGGCGTAACTTTTGAGTGAGGTGAGGGGGTAAGGGTAATTAAAAGGTGAAATCAAGGTTGGATGGGTAGGTTTAGGTTAGGGAGACTCTCTTTAACTTTATTCCATCATTAAATCATCCTTTTAACTCATTATTACATTTTTGCTATGTTTGGACTTTAGCAATTAAAATTGTTGTTATTGACTGACTGACACTCCGGGTGGACAAACCCATAGCAAAAGTTGTTTGACTGAGCTGAAACTTGGTCCAAGTGTGTAGGAGGTGTTATTCCATTTATTTTGAACACAAATACCCCTATCAAAAATCCAAGGACCTAGTTTTTACAATTTTTGCTCAAAAATAATTAAATAATTAAACCTCCAAACTTAGGGAAATTTAATTAAAAATTAATTAATTAAAAAAAAACTAACTTAGACTCGATGGAATTCCACGAGACTCTCTAAGATGTCTTGCATGGTCATTTACAATGATTCCCTATAATAGTTACTAAAAGATAAACCCACTAGAATGTTGTTCACCACTTTGGAGGAATTATTGCAAGTGTGAGAGAAAAATTCAAGGGAAATCAATAAGGCTGAAAAGCCCAATTGATAACCTGAGGATAAAAAACCCTCGGTGAAAGGAACTCTCCCAATGAACCGATCCCAAGGTAACTGACCTAGATATGACTCATGCAGACCTATTACATTATTAACCCACGCAGAGGTGCGGAAATTCCTGTTACAAAAAGAAGTGTTGGGGCCAAACATGCCCTGTAGAACCAAAAAAGTCTTCGACAAATGAGCATCTAATGATTCATCTCTTCATGGCACATGGAGTTGACCACCTATGTTGGAGAGGCGGTCAACAGGTTGCAGGAGGCAACATATTAGATGGTCTCTAGTTTGAGACATGGAGCAGACTATCCAGATAAGAAGTTGTATACACAACCATATACATCCATGTACCGAAGAAGAAGAAGATGAAGAAGGGTACTTTTGTGAAATACTGAGTATCTCATATGGAGATTGATTGCAAGGAGTAGAAGGCTCCAAGGATAACCGAACAAATCCCTCTAGTGTAGTTGATCACTCCTCACATCAGGAAGAGTTAGTAGAGCCAAAAGGGCCTACCCAGAATCATTGTAGTAACCAAGAAGAGACCAGTGTGGTCTCGTGAAACTTTGCAGGATGCAACATTGATGAGCCATATCATGGGAGTCGATGAATCCGAAGATTATACAGACTCAGAGGGAGTCAAGCTTCAGAGGGAAAATGGAGACTCAGAAACTTTCAGATTCAGATGGAAGAGAGAGACGTCTTCCAGGACTGACAAACAGATGTCATGGGTTGATAAGGCTAGATCAAAGCTTTAGAGGCTTCGAGGAAATACGAGATCTTATGGGAAGATTCCCTTGCTTCAGTAGACTTTGCTACAATGACCGAGGAGGAAGCCAGTCAGAAGGACTAGAATATAGATATTTTCCTTGGTTCTGAGACTAGAAAGGAAGTCAGTAGTGACTTCCAAGTTGATCTACAAGATCAAGCATGTTGCAGATAAATAGCCTAGAGATGTACAAACCCTGATTTGTGTCTAAAGGATTCTCCTAGCAAGAGGGAGAAGACTATGATGAGACACTTGCTCTAGTAGATTCCTATCTATGAACAGGTAGCAGATATGTTGACCAAGCCTATGTCAGGGACAAGCTTGAAGTGGTCCAAATGTTTTTTTCTCCAGTAGTAAGAATTGATGTGTTCCGTAGTAGCGAGAAGTGATGTGATCCCCAGTAGTGGGAGATACCCCAGCGCAAGTTGGTATGCTACTCCAACGCAGGCTGGTATATTACCCCAGTGCAAGTTGGTATGCTACTCCAATGCAGCCTGGTATATTACCCTAGCACAGGTTGGTATGCTACTCCAACGCATGCTGGTATGTTACCCCAGCGCAAGTTGGTATGCTACTCCAACGCAGGCTGGTATGTTACCCCAACGCAAGTTGGTATCCTACTCCAACGCAGGCTGGTATATTACCCTAGTGCAGGTTGGTATGCTACTCCAATGCAGGCTGATATCTTACCCCAGCGCAAGTTGGTATGCTACTCCAACGCAAGCTGGTATGTTACCCCAGCGCAGGTTGGTATGGTACTCCAACGCAAGATGATATATTACGCCAGCGTAGGTTGGTATGCTACTCCAACGCGCGCTAGTATGTTGCTCCACCGTAGGTTGGTATGCTACTCCAACGCAAGCTGGTATATTACCCCAACACAAGTTGGTATGTTACTCCAATGCAGGCTAGTATATTACCCCAGCGCATGTTGCTATGCTACTCCAACGCAGGTTGGTATATTACTCCAGCACAGGTTGGTATGCTACTCCAACGCAGGCTGGTATATTACCCTAGCGCAGGTTGATATGCTACTCCAATGCAAACTGGTATGTTACCCCAGCGCAGATTGGTATGCTACTCCAACAAAGGCTAGTAAGCTACTCCAGTGAAAGTGCAAAACTTCCTATGATGGTGATACTTGTTACATGATCTATTTCATCATATGATAGCCTTTGTGGCTATGGTGATGCTACCTATAGACTGGTCAACAAGACCATGTGAGTCTTTCCCATGCCATGAGAGATGGATGGATGTGTTTGAGACCACTACATAAAGGACATCTTAGTTAATACCTCCCTAGCTAAAAGGGAGTGTTGATGTTTCGGTAGCTATGGGAGGTATTAACCTCCATGTGTAACCTATGACTTAGACTAGAATATTCCGGAAGCAAGTGAACCATTAAACAGATGTGAGGAAACCCTAGAAGACAAGTCGGCCTAACAGAATAAATAATATTAGAATATTATCTTCCAAAAATACATGTCGACTCCACGGGAAAAAGATAAATAGAAAATAGAATTACCAAAAAGTTAGGTCGGCCCAGCCAGAAAAGTCACTAGACAGATTAATATAAATAGAGGATGTTTTAGTTCATTTGGATACCCAGTTAGAGCACAAGTCTTGTGGAGAGTTGCAGTTGCAGCTGCAACTGCAGCTGCAAGGAGGAATAAGGGAGCATGGTCATCTCTTGGTCTTGGTCTCTCTCTTGGTGATTCTCTTGGTGACATTCTTGGTGAGTCTCTTGGTGATATTCTTGGTGATTCTCTTGGTAATAGTCTTGCTAAGTATGGCGCAAGTTTGAGAAAGTAGTGCAACTGCAGCTGCTGTTGTTGTGTATGGTACTTGTTCTGTGGATATCTAGACTCTCTCTCTTGTGCGCTACCATTGGAGGAGGAGTGCTCTACTGATCTTCAGTTTTTGCTACAGTTAGCAGCCAGGGTTTATCTGTTGGTTATGGAGCAGGCTTGCCGAAATTATTCTAAGTAAAGGTTAGTGTGCTCAGGGGTGCAATTGTGAATGCCTATGGTTGGGTGACAATGATGTGACATTGTCTATGGTTAAACGAGCATACCAAAATTTCAACATCTACCTGCAGGCCTCAAGACAACATCTCCTTAGTTACCCCTAGCCTGCGGTGGTAACAAAACCTAAGTGCAATCCAAGTCAAAACCATCTAATTAATTAAAATCAATCAAGTTACAAGTCAGAAATTTTACCTTACAGTTATATATCTTTGGCACTGGTCTTTACATTATTGTTTTCGCTTTTGAAGTATCTCATTATTGTTTACTATCTTATCTCATTAGCAATTATTTGAAGTTGTCCTATATGCAACTAGATTAAAGTACTTGTCTTGTTTTAGTATTAAACTCCTAAGTATTTGTTATTAGCTTAATCAGCCTTAGCTTCTTTTTATTAGAGAATAACCCCCTTGGCTTCATTAGGAGTTGGCCTAAATGGAGGAGTCGAGTGTCATGGTGACAGTGACCCGACTCAAGACTCGCCCCCAAGGCCGCACCCAGTGAGTTGAAGATTTCTTTCACGTGACCCGATGTGCGGATTAGGTGGCAACAACCATGCACCACCAAATAAGCCATCAAACATGATAATAAGCCATACATGTGAAGAGTATGCCACATATCACCAAGGCATCAAACTATAAACGCTAGGGGAAATCATAAAGAATAGGACAAATGTGAAAGCATACAGCTTCCATTGGAGTACCTCAGCACCCATCAAGGTGGTCAATAGATAAACTGTCACAAGGGAAGCAACTCTATGAACGTGTGCACTAATGATATGTCCCTAGTCTATCAAATGCTCCATCAATATCAACTTGCAAGCCTCTGACCAGTATGATGACAATCCTAAATAGCTGATAATCCATAATATACATGCATCTGCATAGGAAAATGAAGAATCTGGAAATAAGATACACCAACGCAACCAGCTTGGGCAAGGTCTTCAAACTGGAATATGAACTCGTACGACATAAGCAGTAACAATTATTAATGAATAATCCGCTCTATGATAATGGAGATTTTAGTTTTATCTGGTAATGTGAGCATATTCTACTATTGGATGTTTTTGTTTTAATTTAGTTGCTTTCTTGTTTACATTTTAATTTTTAGGTAATTTAAGGATTTTCCCAGTTTTTCCTTAATTTTCCAGGTTTTTCTGATTTATTTTTTTTTGGGATCCTTGCCAACTAATTGCCCTTCAAAATTTCTTTCGTGGAATAAATCCTCATATGAATCTTATCAAACTCAGCCTACTTATACTTAGGGGCTCTATGCCTGCCTGGTTTTGGACCTAGGTCATTTGCATGGTGAGGGCCCATTTAAACCACCTAGACCACAGCCCAACAGTCGTCCTTCACAATTTTCTCGACAATGCTATAAATAAAATAATACATGGGGAAAAGCAATTCAAAACAGGATGGTTAATGTACAGGCCTACAATATTTCATTAATGTCAAACCCTACTGTCCCAACCACCAAAGCAAACCAAGAGAGAGTTCCCCACTCCAGGCATCTAAGAGTCCTCAAAAACTTGCTTACAAAGAAAAATATTATAAACAAGACATCTCAAAAATCATATTCTGCTGCTTACAGAACTAATGATCAGCACTAAAACATCTACCGGGGATCATTTGAAATAAATGAAGCCAGAGTTTGAATAATTAAAAGTATACCTTATCATAACTTGTATGGGCTAATACACGACGGTAGTCAGTTTGAACTCCAACCAATACACTTCGACAATTTTGCTCCAGTTTTGCAATGAATTTAGTGAATATTTCCTTCTGCATGCCATCCTACAGGAACAAAATTTGAAGGATCGTGACACTAATCCAGATGTGAAATGAATGCATGGATGGCATTATCTACAAATATACACAGCAATGAAATTGACTGGATAGCAAACCTTGAATATGTTTTTGCCTAACTATTCAGTCTAGTTATATCCATACAATCTATCCAACTAGGCAATTAAGGGAAAACCATTAGAGTAATCTATACATGACAAGATAACATTTACAGAATTACTCGGCAACAATACCGAGCAGAAAGCGTACCTGAAACACAGAACAATTCAAAGCATGTTGTGTGAAATGTGGTGATTTCCCTCCCAATGGCATTTTTATGTCAAATTAGTCAGCTGTAAGTTCAATGAAACACTTGCTAAAATCTTATGGGCCAATATTAAATAATGACTAGAAGAACAAATTACAAAACACGAAACAATTGATACTGTAAAATGCATGTTGAATATGATTATAGAACATGATACATAAATTTGGTTTGACATACAAATACTGAATCTAAACAGAAGTTTGGAAAACCTGGTTCAGATCTACTGGAGCTCGATTACTGGTTGCTACTAACACAATTCCCCTGTTCAGTAGTCTAGTCATAATTCCAGAGAGGGCCACCACTGTGAATACATCAACTGCCTGTCAATCAAAATCAAATTTGCTATCAGTTAACTCTTGTAACAGAACAAATTTTGGAACTGCCTGAATATGAATTTTCATTTCCCAATGAAACAGTACAATGTTACCTTTCTTAGAATGTTTTGCAAATAGATTGGAGTAAATTTTGTAAAATTTGAGACCCCAACCCAGTTTCAGTCTCACTGATTTTTCAGCCAATGTTTAATGCCCAAACCCAGATTTATAACAGTCAATTAAACACAGCAGAAAATAATTTTCAGAACTGAAACATGAGGATTCTGAACATCGTTTATAACGCAGAAATAAAATATCAGCAGCACATAAACTCAGAAAATATTAACACAGTGATTTTCGGTCTATCAGCGACCCTGGAAAAACCTGAGAGGCTTTTATTGCCTTCTCGGGGATCCATGGGCGAAGCATCTTGAGGTTTTATTTCTAGGCTTTTATCTTTTACCAGTTGCTTTTACCTTCTGGGCCTTTAGCCCCTTCTTCCCACAAGATAAGGTGCAACCCTACAAACAGGTCAATCCAATGCCCGGACAAGGGGAAGGGGATAAATGAGCGAGAGATAAGATGAAAGAGTGATGGTATGATGGGAGCGGACGATGGCTCTTCAGAAATCCCCCGGTGGCAAACCAAAACCTATGGGTACAGGCTTGCTAGGGCACCCTGTCAATCTCCCCAAGCATGGTCAAGTGGGTTAATGTAAGATCCAAGCAGTTGTTAGAGATAAAAGGAAAAAGATGCATATATCTAAAGGTTTTAATGATCAAAAGTGACACATACCATGATACTTGGACCAATTACCAAATGGAGCAAGAGCCTTCTCCGATACAAGACCAAGCCGATGGTGATGGATGTTGTTGCTGCTGACAAGAGGAATCTGATGAAAGAAGAAAAGGATGGGCCCTTCAGGGCCATGCTCAGGTCAATCCTGCTCTCTGTACTCCATGTCTAGGACCTGTGGGCCTCGAGACATGATCTCCTAGTTATCCCTAGAAATCGGGGATAACATCCGGCTCCAACTCGAGGACATGTGCTCACCGTAGAGTGCATGAGAACCTCAACATCTCTAGCATAACCTGCAGACTTGTTCAAACTTGATAGAGGCATCAATAACAAAAATGGAGCGGCAATCCCACCCCAGCATACATATGGATATATATATAGACAGAAAGAAAACAATCAATAATGCAAATGTGAAAGCAAACTAACATGAAATGCAAATGGTATAATACACGAATACAAAATGACTACTTACCTGTACTTACCTGTGAAGTCAAGTTACCCCATCCTGGTGGGGTTTGAGGAGGTGCCCGCTGACGGGCACTGTGCGCCTTCGTCCCTCCAGTGTAAACAAGTAATAAGAGTCATTAACTGACTTTCTTCCAACCTTAAAAGGGCCAAGCCAAAAATGATTGTTTCCTTTGATATTAGTAGGCTTCCCTTTATTGGCATCCCACATCCATACCACGTCCCCTTCCTTGTACTCTCTCACTTTGAAATTGGTCGTTCCTTGAACAACCCTGGTGTATTGTGTAGAGGGAGGTGGGTGGGATTCTGCTATAAAAATTTCCTGCTGCGAAGGACGGATCCGTACATCATCTTCCACCTTCTTTAGTATTTTCACAGCCTCGGATTCCTGACCTTTGAACTTGTCCAGGAGTTGTTGGTACTTCTCTTTCTTGATCCATTTAATCTGATTAGAATTTTCCTCCTTTGCAAAACGCGTATCTTCTGGAGAATATTTATGAGTAGTCTGTCTAGTTTTGTCACATGCTTTGTCATCTTTGATGGAATCATTAGGCTCTTGCACATAAGTTGTAGTCACAGGTACATTCTGGATACGACCAATAGTTCCATCTTTCAATGGTCCATCTGATCCTTGGAAAAAGTTGTCAAATCGCTTTTTGATAGATGGTACCTTGATGACTTCTCTCAAAGGGATGGTTACAAACATCTTGGATAACGCCCCTTCAAGGTCAAAGTTCAAGTTAATCCTTTCAGTCTTGGATGTTTTGGGAAGGATTACATCCAAAGGTGGGTCTTTTGTTTGGTCAGCTGCAGGTTGGTTCAACTTCTTTCTTCTATACACCTGGAACTCTTGTTTCTTTAGCTTTTCTTTTGATGCCTGGTCTAGTTTGTTTATTACCGCCATTCTGGCTGACCTGGTTGCTTCCTTTATGGCCTCTTGATGCTCTTCAGCGGTGATATTTATTTGAGGGCCTTCTATGATGTGGTCAATATTGTTTACTTGTTGATGGCCACCATTACTGTAAGGACACTCGTGTTCCCAATGTGCTTCACTGCATTGAAAACACCAAGGGTTTTCATCCACAATGATTGTGCTTGGAACTTCTATGTCTTTGAAAACATCTTCGTTCCACTCAACGATATTACTTACCCTCTGTACTGGATTTCCATCTTCATCAGAATCTTCAAAGGTATTAGAGGCATCGTCGGGATAATCACCCCAATCTGTGTCTTCTCCTGTCAAGGGAAAAGTGGGGCAATCTTGAAACAAGTATGGATCCATCGATTTGTAATCACTAGGTCCAAGATCATCTATTAATGATAAAGAGGGTGTCTGCTCATCTTGCTCAAACTGACCGGTTTGTAATAATGTGGGAGCCCCCTCAAAAGATAATTGGTTATCTGGGTCTTGCTTTGTAAAAAAATGAACAATTTCGCGAATTCTTTTAACCCTTTGCAAGATACAGGACATACTAGTGTCTAAGTTGGTTCCATTATGCACTCGAGGGTCTTAAGACCTGGTTTCCGGATCCCTATTGGTTTGGTCAAAATACTCAAATCCAGGTTCACTCATATCTTGATTTTCTAACATTGGTGTGTTCAAGACAAACAAGGAATTTTCAAAGTTAGGTTTTTTATGAGTGGCCATGCCCAAATCCTCGGATGGTTCATGTTGTCTTGAGACGTTTAAGACATTGTTGATGTTTGGGAAAGCTGTGTTCCATTTCCTTTTGGGAGGCATGAGTTTTACCTCAAGAATATCTGGGAACTTGGGTTCAGCGTCGGTGATATCCTCATTACTAGATTCCCAAGGGTCATTACTGTACGAGAGATTGACTTGATGGATGTAGTCTTTGAATTCAAGGTTCTTCTCAATTTGGCAAGCATAATCTTGTGCTTCTTCTAGAGTCAAGGGTGATCGATCTTTGAGAGTAAACTGTAAAACTCCTTCCAACGAGTTCAAGTAGTGCTGGAGGACAGCTTTTTCTTAAAAACTAGGCTTGATCTTCTTGAGGAGAAGGTTGAACCTATCATTGAAATCCCTAATGCCCTCGCTAGAGGCTTTGCAAATATCAGTGTATTGAGAGTAAAGGGAATCCATGCTTTCTTTTTCACAACAATCTTTCTTGAAGGCTTGTTCAAGATCTTCAGGGGTTTTGATGCTTCCTTTCGAGAGTTTGTTAATCCATCTTCTGGCACTTCCGGTGAGTGAGCTCACAAAGAGCCTTAAAAAGACATCGGGGTGTTCTTGTCCAGATTGGTGAAACTGGAATGCATCACAAAAGTTGGTCCAATGAGAGTTTCCATAGGATCCATCTTCCCCTGAAAACTTAGGTATCCAGGACTCAACCTTCTTGGGTAGATCATGTAACCCCCCTTGGGTGTTAGGCAAGCTTAAAGGACCAAAGAGTTCTTTATGAGACCATTTGGGAGAACTTACAGGGGTGACAGGATTTGTGGAGGTCATAGTAGTAGATGAAAGTATATACCGACGCCCACTACGAGTCGTCATTAGATATTTGTGTAGTCGCCAGATGATTTGCTTGAAATCATCAAAGAAAAGGGAAAACACCCTAGTGGAGTCGCCAGGTAAGCTTGTAAGAAAATAGTCTCTAAGGCAAGGCTGACCGAAAAGATTTGTTGTTTGAGGAGAATTGACTCGGTGTTCCCCAGCAACGGCGCCAAAATGCTATCGCACAGTTTGTAGCTAGGTCAAAAGGCTATAAGATAGAAGGCCAAACTAGCGTAACAGGAACCTATCCCACCCAATGTCACCACGATGGGGAGGTTCTTTCTCTTTAGGGAGGTTAGCCCCAGGGGAGACATCCCCAGTAACCTGGAGTTTTGAAGAGTCAAGAGTTAAAAGGACAAAAGTAAAGTTTCCCCCTTCACTAGTCAACACCAAAACAGACAGTCCTGGCTAAACAGCCAATAACGAAGTGAAGTCCCAAAGAAGAACACCTGCCCGGAACAAATCAACAACAAAACAATATATGCAAGCTATAATTCAATGGGTTAGTACTTCATTAAGACTATCTGATATCAATATATAAGCAATTATAACAATAAATATTGACAAAGTCAATGTTTGTTACTGCAATAATGAAATAATATTACTTCACCAATAAATATCAAGATGATGTAGCAATCAATGTATCCAATCAATCCCTCATTCAATAAATGTTTTGAACACCATCCAATTGCATATAAAGCAAAATTGTTGCGTCAAGATGAAGTAACCAAGCATGACGTCAACCTTTTTAGGGTTAGTAGTTAGTTAGGGTTTCAATTTAACAAAGGTTTTGGAAGTTGTTCGATCACTTTCACTTCAATGCGTGAGGTTTAAGATCAATGCCTAAGGGTTAATGGAGTCAATTTAGAAGAGGACGCAAGGGTTGAAGGAAACTAAGGACTAGAGGGAAGGGTTCTGAAGTGTTGCTATGGCAGGGCCTCAGAATCAAAACCCTAGGGGAGAGAGGCTCACTCCGGTGTTGCTAAAGCAAGGCTTCGTGCTCTCTCCTCCTTCCTTAGGTTAACTTGGCAAAAACGGCTAGCATGAAAGATAAATCAAGACTAGAGAGTGTAGTGAGGGAGAGTGTTGCTAAAGCAAGGCTCTATCACCAAACCCTAAAAGCAGGACGGCCCTAGGTGTAGATAACCTAGGCCTGGAACGTCTCCTCCTTCTTGACTTCAGAAAGTACGACTAGCTCAAGGAGAAGAAGCAATAAGAGTGTAGCTATGGCTAGGCTCTTCCTTCCTTCTTCAATGGCTAAAAATTTCTCTTTTAGGGGAAATGAAACAAGGACTTACTTGTGTGCTTGTCACCTAGGGTTTTTTATCAGCAAATTATAAACATATGCAAGAATATAAGATTACAACCATTCAATCAAGAAGTTTTGCAGAAAATACACTTACATATCACCATGAAATAGCATGCAAACCCTAGTTGTAAACCTTCCTTCAAGAGAAATGCCAAAAACGCCAAGAAATGCCTTCCTTCAATAAGTGTGCCTCACTAAACCAGCAAATTTCCCCAAGTAGGGCGCTAAAATCAGACCTCACTAAATGACTGAGTGATGTGTTATGTCAAAATGAGGCTAAAACTCCTCAATATATACTGTATCAATGACCTTAATTAATTTTAGGTCATAAAAATGGCCAACAAGACCAGAATATTGTTTTTACATTAAATTGTCAAATTAAAACCCTAACTGAGCTGTAAAAAAGGTAAAATCCCTGTCAAGGGAGGCGCTAGCCCCTTTTAGGGCAGATGAGACATCCAGGAGCAAAACGTTAGCCCCCCAGGGGCCTCTCCAACATGCCACACGTGCAACTACTGCCCAGTCTGCCTCCAAAATGTCCATGAAGCTGGATGACATCATGGTGAGGATGGGGACGTTCTGAGCCTTCCAAGGCCAGTGTTCCACTGAAAATGGGTCATTCCCCCTAGGCCAGGCTCTGCCAAAGTTCCTCTGGTGAAACATCCTCTTCTTCTCTAGTGCAAAACCTCGGTCAAACACTGTCCTGTCTCTGCCCCTCTGATGGGGTCTCAGCAACCATCTGATGGGCTCTTCAGCAGATCCGAACTGATCATCTCCCCATGTGTATCGGTTCAAATGGTACCTGTCCATCGAGCATGGTCCTGCACATCAAAAATTACGCCCTCCATGGGCTCATTAGTCACAGGGATCATAGCAATGTCAATCACATTTCATCATTAATATTATCAAACATATGCATAAAAACCCTGATATA